>PVIC010024484.1:0-25983 GCA_004025085.1 Thryonomys swinderianus | reverse complement strand
ATGTGATGAGGGGAAGGAATAAATATGATTCAGAAAGAAAATAAAAGAGCATGTATAAGGGGGGAGGAGGGGGGAGTGGGTAGGGATATGGGTAAAAATGAGAATTAACTTGTGGCATATACTGGTACAAATTTCCCAATGTTATATGTGATTTTGAGATGTATATAAATTGTACCAATAAAGAATTCAATTAAAAAAAGAATATAAAAAAGCAAAAGCATTGCTAGAAAGTTTATTTTAGAATCAATACTTATGAAAGATTACACGGTAAGCTCTGGTAAGCCCTTTTCTTGTTTGCACTTTGTATCCCTACCCTGCTTTATTTTCTTACATTGTTTAACTAAATTTCCTGTATTCTGGGATCTTCTATGAAACGTTTCTAGAAAAAGATGAGGTAGAAACACATAGAAAAGATAGAGACATGAGATTCCCCTCCAAAGTTTGCAGCAGACCATAGTCAGCCCTTCTTTCCACGAACCTGGAGTCCTTGGAAAGGGCAGATTGTGTACACCAATGCTGCACATTCTGATTTGCCAGCCTGTAGATGTACCAATCCCTTCAAATGTAAAACACACATAAGTGTTATAGAAGGAAGCACTGAAGAGGGAATGTTTAAATCTGACAGGGCTGATATGCATGCACAGAAAGGAGGCAAATTCTGGTGAATTTTTAAAATGTGTTCAGTAAAAGAAGAATTTGGGAGGAGAGAACATCACAAACAAAGGCATCAATGTGAGTGGGCTAAGAAGATGATATAGCCGCCGGGTGTTAGCTCTGTCTGGGAGGCGTTTGGGAAGATAATTGACCTCTCCAACTTCCCGTACACTCTACTGGAAAGTAAGGTAGTTTACACTGTTAAATCTTCCTAGAGCAGTTCTTGAAAGGATAAAAGAGAAATACTATAAAGTCTTTCGCATTGTGCCTGGCACACACCAAATGCTTACAAAAACAGCAGCACTTATTAGTAGTATGGTACCGGGTTCAAGGGAGCACAGAGGAAGCAAAGTATCTCTCATTCATATTTTACAATGACAAATTACGGTCCCTAGTAGCTTCATGAACATGTACAACCAGTTCTACAATGACATCATTCTTTCTAAAAGAACTTTCTGATTTCACCTGGTCTGCTAAAAAAAAAAATATATTAAAAACGTGGGGGTGGGGAAGAGAAGCACAGATGGCAATTTCATGCTTGAGGATCCAAGCCTTCTCATTCGAGTTGAAAAGATAAAACAGACCTTATGGATCTCTTCTATCTGTGTGTCTTCAGCTATAAAATAATAATAATAATAATAATAATAATAATAATGTCATCATGATTTAAAGTTGTATACTTTTAAAGAATTCCTTTTACAAGTTTGTGGAAAGGATCATCTTGTTCAAACTTCACATTTATAAGTCAACAATACAATAAGAAAAAATACTTTGAACAAACCCAGTATAATAAATAAAAAAATGATTCATTCTCAGCTTACTGCATCCTACATTGTATTTCATGTACAAAATAATTAAGATGTATTATGCATATTTACTACTTCTCATGGTGAACATAATCACTATGTGCTGCAATTAAGTACTAATTTAAAAATAAATTGTACTTTTAAGGGGGAAAAGCAATCTCAAGGAAGATCCCTGTAATACCAAAAATTATTGTGTCACTGAAAATTAAACATAAGTTTGTAATGGTTCTTAAAAAACTAAATAGATGTTCATCTCATTGTCATAAGCAGGTACAATTTGTCCTATTGAAATGAGTACATAAGAAAAAAATAAAAGGATTTATTTTCTCAAAGCCTACATGCCTAGTCACTGATATGTTGTTAAATAATTTCATGTTTGAGGACTGGAGATTTAGTTCCGTGGTTCCAGTGCCTGCCTCACAAGCTCAAGGCCCTGAGTTCGATCCCAGTAACCACATACAATGGTGGGTGTGGTGACTCACGCCCACCAGCAATCAATACCACATACCACAGTGCCGGGCGTGGTGGCTCACACCTGTAATCCCAGCACTCAGGAGGCAGAGACAGGAGGATTGCTGAGTTTGCAGTGGCTTGCCTGGGCTACATAGTGAGCTAAGGACCAGCCTGAACTACAAAATGAGACCCTGTCTAAATTTCATGTTTGAAAAATTGGAAGTTATAACAGTATTTCCAGAGATCATATAAACTAGATGTACAAATTTATCTCTTCCGTATTTCTTCCTAATTGCAACCTCCAAGACCACATGATCTCTGGAAATGGTCCTAATAAAATATTTTAAGGGGGCTGGGCATTTAGCTCAGTGGTTCTGGCGTCTGCCTTATAAATGCAAGGTCTTGAGTTCTTTCCCCAGTAACCATGTACCACAATGCCAGGCATGGTAAATCACGCCCAACAGCAATCAGTACGACATGCCACAATGCCTGGTGTGGTGGCTCACACCTGTAATCCCAGAATTTGGGAGGCAGAGACAAGAGGATTTCTGTGATCTCAAGGCTTGCCTGAGCTACACATAGTGAGCTCAGGGCTGACCTGAACAACCTAAGTGAAAACCTGTCTCAAAAAAAAAAAAATTAGAATTCATATCTAAAGACCAGAAGTCCTTAAACACTAGTTCTTTTTTGTTAGGCTAAGGAGTGATATAAATCCTCTTAAAATATGAAATGAGGAATTTGACTTTACATATGAGAAATTTTATAGCGTTATTGAAAAGGGAACAAACATGAAATATATATTTTCAGCCTGAGAAACTGATTATCATGACTAGTTTTAAAAACTCAGATTGCTGGGCGTGGTGGCTCATGCCTGTAATCCCAGCACTCAGGAGGCAGAGACAGGAGGATTGCTGAGTTTGAGGCTTGCCTGGGCTACATAGTGAGCTCAGGGCCAGCCTGAACTGCGAAGTGAGACCCTGTCTCAAAAAAAAAAAAAAAAAAAAAAAAAAAGGTACTTTATTAAACAACATGTCGAAATTTGAATGTTCCAGGTATAGTTAAAAGCACTTTATAAATAGTATCGTTTCAGTTAGTCCTTACAACAGTTCCAAAATAAAGGTCACTTTATGATCTACAATTATGAGAAAGCTGAAATGCAAAAAGGTTAATAATGTCAGGCTGGGCTCACAGAGCTCACAAGTGAGAGCTCAAATCTGAGTCCAGAGCACCAAGCTCCACACTCTTTACCTTGGAAATGCTGCTCACTGTTCTGGGCAAGCACCTCATTTGGGGATAAATTTGTATTTTGGTCATTTCTCTCTGTACTGCAGAACTCTGAGAAATATTTTTCTTGTGTGATAGGGACCATTCTACTGGGAGTGTCATCTTTTTTTAAAATTGAGACATGGTCTCACTTTGTAGTTCAGGCTGGCCCTGAGCTCACAATGTAGCCCAGGTAAGCTTTGAACTCAGCAGTCCTCCTGCCTCTGCCTCCCAAGTGCTGGGATTGCAGGCATAAACCACCACACCTGGCCCAAGAATATTAATATTTTTTATGGGCGAATGTTTCTCAAAGATTTTTTAAATGCCTCTATAACTACTAATCACCTTGGGATATCTGGGTGAAGAGCTAATAATCCCAGCTTCCTTTTTAAAAAATAATTTATTGGTACTATATATATATATATATATATATATATATATATATATATATATATATACATATCACAATTACACTCCACATTAAGAATTTGTACCCGTATATGATACAACTTAATCTCATTTTTTTCCTTCCCCTACCACCCTACAATCCCTCGCTCCTATAGGCACAAATTTGTTTCCTTTTTTTTTTCTTTTTTAAACCATCAATTTTGTCATTTTTTTTTCCAGTGTAGGGACTCATTGGTTTTGTACAAGTTTGGAAATCCAGAACAGGTGGCATGAGAAAAGCAGATCCTGGAGCTGTCTGATGATTTTGTCCCTCCCCCAACAGACCCAGGGAAGGGCGATGTTAACACAGAGTAACCGCACATGGCACCTGCTCAGTGTTCTCTGCTTCTTCCATCCTGCGCAGAAGGCAAGAGTCCTGGGACAATCTGAGACTCTTCACAAATGATACTCCTGGGGTAGAGGAGTCATCAGTGACAGGGGAAAATGAGCCTTTTCTAAGAAAACAGATCCGGTGTATACAGTAACAGACTGTAGACAAAGTAACTTAGTTTCTTCTTCAAAAAGATAAAAAATGCTATCAGAATGACTGTCTTGTCTAGGTTTTTCACAATAGATTAAAAATAGGAGTCAGAAAAATACCCCGGAAGATTACATTCCTAATTTTTCAGATTTTTAAGCCATTTAAAGAGTAGCCTTAAAAAACAAAAGCTCAGAAATTCTAGAGAGGCTGAGGGATGACCTTTCTACACATTTGGTGGAGATGCAAAGCACTAAAGCCACTGTGGATATTAGTATAGAGATTCTTCCAAAACCAAAAGCAAGCAATTCCGCTTGACCCTGCTTTTCCCCTTCTAAATATCTTCCTGAAAGAATCACAGACATCATATGATAGCAGTGCAGCCATATCCATGTTCACAGCAGCACAATTCATAAGTGCTAACATGTGGAAGTGAGCCACATGTCCACCACAGGAGGAGGTAAAGATTTACACACTGTGGAATACTACTCTGCCATGAAGAAGGACTTGTACGATGGATTTAGCTCAATGGTTCCGGCGTCCACCTCAATGCGAGGCATGTTGTCTCAAGTCTGTAAGCACTCAGGAGGCAGAGGCAGGAGGATTGTCTTGAGTTTCAGGCTAGCCTGGGCCACAAAGTGAGTTCAAGAGCAGCCTGAACTACAAAGTGAAACCTTGTTTAAAAAAAAAAAAAAAAAAAACTTTAAAAAAAGCCAAAAAAGGAAAGATGAACTTGAGTCATTTGTAGAAAAATGGATATACTTTGAGACCATAATATTGAGTGAAGTAAATCAGATTATACAAGCTTAAGTATCACATTTTTCTCTTATATTAGAAACCCAGAGTAGAAATAGAAAGTAAAATTAAGGACAGATAATAGGAAGTAAAGAGCAGATCATCCTCAAAGGGAGGAGGGTCAATGGAGGAGGGAGGGAGGATAAGGATGAGAAAAAGGAACTGGGATGTGTTGTGTGTATGACCAGCCTCGCACAAGGAGTGTAAACACCACATACACAAACATATGTAAAAAGGAAAGGGATGAAGAGATATGTGAAGAGAAGAAAAGGGAAGGGACAGGGGATGGAAAAGGGAATTAAGAGGTGTTACACACACGTACCAACTTCCCACAAAGAGTTGAATATTATGTACCATACACATGTACTGGAGAAACAAAATTCAATCATCACAATTTAAAAAATAATCCTGAAACATCAGGGAAAAATCCAAGCCAAATCAGCCCCATGATGTGTCATCCACATGCTGCTGTGCTCTGAGCACCAGCAACAATCACTGGTCCCTCCTGACTGCAAATACTCTATACGAGTGAATGATGGCGGCTCTTACTCAGTATTCTAATGCAGACTTCAGCGCTGAGTTATCTACATAAAGCATGACTGGCTGCTGTTGCCCTAGGCTTACTATTCCTAATCGTATTGTTTTGTTACTCTTCTTGGTCCAGTAAGTGGATCCATTAATTGGGTAACAACATTGAAAATAAAATATAAAAGCATGTTTGTTTAAGCACTCATTTCTTGACTGCTTCCACTGAATACCTCCAAGGCGAGCAGTCTGTTGAAATGAGGGACAAATGTCACCTATTTCCAGTGAGCTGAAGGCCATATTGCCCAGTTGCATTTATCCTGTTTTCATTATTAGATAGTAAACTCTGGGAGGTGGTCATCCTTTTCAGGATTCTGGATCCCAATAGTCCATTGGATCCACATGCTTATAAAAGACTTATTCGAAAGCGATATTCAAAAGTTTGAAAATGCTAAAATGTGTATTCAGTGAAGAGTCTTAAAAGTAATGGTATTCCATTGTTTTCAGAGTAAAACTGAAGGGCCTGAAAAATCAATAAAAGCACTTGATAAATATGAGGTATGATGAAAGTATATAGATATGGTGAATGTTTAAATTTGAAGTGACATATGAGAGTATGTCATTAATAATCCCTTCATAATCACATCATTAATCCCGCTCAAAAGATTCCCCTCTCACTTCAAGCACGCTCACGTATCTTTCTGTAGAGGCACATTCTCTGAGAACCTTATGAGAATGTTGCTCCAAGAACAATCTTCAACATTAGCTGCATCTTAGGGTTCCCAGCCAGCCAAGGTTAAAGTCACTGATTTGAGGTTTCATTATTTTTAATTATAATATTTGCATCCAACCCGCCAAAGAAAGAAAGAAAGTAAGAGTCACATGGCCTCCCATGCAACAGCAATCAGTCAAGAAATGCTCAGCTTCCACCTGTGTACCCAACAGAAGAACAAAGGGACCCTTTCCCCAGAGGTCTCCTACCATCTTCCCTTCAGCTGAGATAAAAGCTCTTTTTCCTTGTCCTTTCCCACCTCTCCTGATTTGTTCTACTAGGCTAGATAGCAAAAGCTGTTCCCTAGAACACCAGTTCTATCCTCCAAAGTGCCTAAGTACTCCTTGGTCAAAGCACCTAACCTGGTTAGTTGTGGGGCCCTTTCTAGTATATGCTGTGAATTCCTGGCACCTGTTGCAGCTCAAGATACAAAACAAAACTATATGTGAAATCCCAGCCATCTAGGAGGCTAAGGCAGAAGGATCATAAGTTCAAGTCTACCCTGGGCAATAGAGTAACTTATCAAAACCCCACCTCAAAGTAAAAAAGGACTAGACATTTATCTCAATGCAGAGGTCCTGAGCTCAAATTCTAGTCCCCCCCCCCAAAAAAAAATACATCATAGACACTATATTTTAAAACTGAATGGATGGAAGGGCCAAAATGTACCTCACATTCATGTATATCATTGATAAAAAATAACAGTATCCTTATGTCTTAGATTTAAGAAACATAGATGCATTCAAAATGAAAGATTTGCTCAAAGCAATAAAATAACGGAGTTAAAAATGATGGGTTTATACTTGAATACAACCTAATGTTTAATCCTGCGATTTTGACCTTCCTCTTCAACTTTCAAATAAAAATAGGATGATAGACTTATAAAGAAAAATTCTGCTCCTTCTTATGCCTCAAAAATTACTTTTGCTGAAAAGAAATTGTAAAAACCTTTCCACTCTTGCAAAGTCCAGTGAAAGTCTGGAAAAGTTATAGAGAAGATACTCAGTATATTTTCCTTCTCAAAAGTTCAGTTACAATGCTTAAATGAAATTCAGTTTCCACAGATTTACTAAGTGATTTTTCCATTTCTAAAAGAACATAAGGACTTTACTTATATAAATATAACCAAGAAAAAAGTTTCATCACATTTCATATGGAATTTTGAACAGTGATTCTTTCCTTCCTTCCTTCTAGAAGCAACCATGAGGCCCTTTGATATGCAAATGGATAAACAGTGGTGCATCCATACAATGCAATATTACTCTGTAATTTTTAAAAATTGAGCTTTGAAATGATATACATGAAGAAAACTTAAATGCATATGGTTAACTGAAAGAAGACAGTCTGAAAAGACTACATAATGTTTGATTTCATTGATGGGACACTCTGAAGAGAAAACTAAGAGATGGCTAACACATTAGTAGTTTATAGGAATACAGGATGGGGAAGGAAGAGGACTTGGAAGGTGGATTTTTAGGGCAGTGAAACTGCTGTTCATGATGCTGTAATAGTTGATAACAGTATTTTCTAAACCTATAGTATTACCCAGGGAGTGAACTGTAATGTAAACTATAAACTTTAACATAAATATATGAACACTGGTTCATCAATTTTTGACAAATGTTCAATCATAATCAAAGATATTTATAAAATAATTTTTATAGTAGTGTATATGGGAACCTACACTTTTTTGTTTTGTTTTGTTTTGTTTTTGTTGTTTTGTGGTACTGGGCATTAAACTCAGGGCCCTGAGCTTGCCAGGCAAGTGATGGTGCCTGTGAGCTAAATCTCTGGGCCCTCTGCTCAGTTTTCTAGAAATTTAAAACTCATGTAAAAAATAAAGCTTACTCACTTAAAATTCAGATAAACAGACATCTGTGAGAAATCCACATTTGTAATCATATTTTTTCTTTCACTCTTTCTTTTTTTGGTGAAAGAATGAGTGCCTTCCTCCAACATCAGCAACATGACAAGAACCTCAGAAAAGACATAAATGTCAAAACTGTCAGTGGTAAGTAGGTGTGGCAGAATATACCTACCAGCCCAGGTGCGTACGTAGGAGACTGAAGGAGTGTCACATGAGCTCCAGAGTCATGACTATCTTGAGCAATATGAGGCACTATCAAAAAAGAAAAAGATTAGAAGAAAACAAGAAAAATTATCTCATTTAAAAGGTAATAATCCCCTACATAAAACAGCTTTCAAAACTCTGTCAAAATACATTAGAGCTGGGCCAGGAATTTAGTTCAGTGGCACTGTGCCTGCCTTGTAAGAATAAGGGCCCAAGTTTGATTCCTAGTACTACCAAAAAAATAAAAATTAAAAAAATAAAGCTAATGCACAAGTTTTAAAAGATTGAAGAACAGGGCCAGAGATTTAGCTCAATGGTTCCAGCACTTGCCTATCAAGCACAAGGTCCCTTGTTCAATACCTGGTAACCATATACAACAATACCAGGTGACTCACACCCACCAGCAATCAGTACCATATACTACAATGCCAAGTGTGGTGTCTCAGGGCTGTAATCCCAGCACTGGGGAGGCAGAGGCAGGAGGACTGCTGAATTCGAGGCTTGCCTGGGCTACACAGTGAGCTCAGGGCCAGCCTGAACTACAAAGCAAGACCGTCTCAAAAAAAAAAAAATATATATATATATAATATATATATATACATATATATATATAAGAACAGAAGATAATATATATATACTAATAAATTATTTTCATACTCTAGTAATGAAAAATCCAAAAATGAAATTAAGTTAAAATCAAGTAAGTGCATTCAAAAGAATATTTAGGAATAAACATAAAAGAAAGTGAAGGAATTTTAAATTGGAAACTGCAAAATTTTATTGAAAGAAATTTTAAATATCTAAGTAGATGGAAATCACTCAAATTCATGAATTAAAAATACCCATATTAAAATAGAATCACTCCCAAATTTATCAATTTAATACAATCCCTATGAAAATCCTAGTTAACTTTTTTGATGTCAATTAACAATCACATTATAGAATGTATGTGACCATGGAAAGTGCTAAAAATAACCAAATGGCTGTTTTAAAAAGGAATAAATATGGGAAATTTATACTTCCCAACTTCAAAATTTACTGCTTACTGATAGCAATTGAATCAGTGTGGTATTGGCCTAAGAATAAACATATTTTCATGGAATAAAATTAAGAACTTAGAAATATACCTTTATATTTATAGCTGTTTTTGGAAGATAATTACAAAAATTCATGGAAAAGAACTTCCCACTTAAGCAATTGGTCCTGAAATATTGAGTATCCACATATAAAAAAATTAAATTGCTCACATTTCTCATACAGTATGAGGTAAGACTGAAATAAATGGTGTGATCATTTATATTAAAATAGCCCAAAGCCTCTATGTTTGAAAGGTTACTGGATCAAGGGGTGATAAACCGAATGTGCATTTTGGTGTGTCCGAGTCAGAGGCTGGTCACCCTGACAGCATGACCTGGGAAGGTTATCACCCTTGCTGGCTTCTCCCTTCTCTCTCTGTTTCCTGGCCACCATGATGTGAGCCTTCCTCCCACCAGGGTTCCCACCATGCTGTTCCTGTCATAGAGCTGGTCAACCATGCAAAGACTAGGATATATGGCAAATGCTTAAACTTTTAAAAAATTATTACAGTAAAAGATACACCGCCATCAGTTCTCCTGAAACTACCTCCTCTTACTTTGAACTCACTTATTCCATTGCTCATGCTACTTTCTGAAGCAGTTCTGGAAGCCCTTTCCTGTGAGCATCTTTACAAGATGTTAACCTGAATATGGTAAATGCTGCTGCTGAGTGCCACCCAATGGGAAGGCAAGCTTGTAAAGACATGTCCTGTCCTCGATCTGTTATTCATCTCATCTGGCACAGTAAAAGGTCTGGCTCTATGTCAAGGTCAAAGTGACCATAAAAGGTAAATACTTTCAGTTTTGGGGGACATGGAGACAGCCACAGCAGCACATAACACTCTCCCAAAAGCAGTCTTTCAGAACTGCTTTGTAAAATGGGAAGCATGACGATATCAGTGTTTTGAGGGAATTAATGGCAATGTGTCCTTCAATAATTTTATAAATAGCCAGGTGTGGTGGATCAAGCCTGTAATCCCAGCACTCTGGAGGCAGAGAGAGGAGGACTGCTGAGTTCAAGGCTTGCCTGAGCTACATAGTGAGCTCAGGGTCAGCCTGAACTACAAAGCCAGATCCTGTCTCAAAAATAACCCTATGGGCCAGAGGGTTAGCTGAGTGGTTCCAGCGCCTGCCTCACAAGCGCAAGGTCCTGAGTTCGATTCCCCAGTAACCACATACAATGCTGGGCATGGAGACTCACGCCCACCAACAATCAATACCACATCCCACAGTGCCGAGTGTGGTGGCTCACGCCTGTAATCCCAGCACTCGGGAGGCAGAGACAGGAGGATTGCTGGGTTCAAAGCTTGCCTAGACTACATAGTGAGCTCAGAACCAGCCTGAACTACAAAGTGAGACCCTGTCTCAAAAAACAAAAAAAAAATCAACCGTATATGTGAAATCAGTTCAAAATTGACTAATCTAAATGAAAGAACACATATTTAAAATTTTTAATAATGCCCAAAGGTTGCTATAACAAATTATCACAAATTTGATGATTTATACCAACACAGATTCTGGAGGCCACAAATCTAAATCTGGAAATATACAAAAAGGTATTCAAGTTTTTTGCTAAGTACTGAGCCTTTTATGTATGAGATGCCAAGTATCAAAACACCAAAAATTAGATTTATGTGAAATGCTTGAACTCCACTTATGGCTGAAAAGTCTTAATATTTTATTCCAAGAAAAAAAAAAAACTTCCTAAATCACAAGTTGTTGATTAGAATAAACAGAGTAGTATCATTTTATTAAAAAGGTTAAATTAGCTTTCCTTTAAAGGAGGGCTTGGGGCTAGAGATTTAGTTCAGTGGTTCCAGGGCCTGCCTAACAAGTGCTAGGGACCTGGTTCAATCCTGGTAACCACATACAACAATACCAGGCGTGTTGACTCACACCCACCAGCAATCAGTACCACATACCACAATGCCGGGTATGATGGTTCACGCCTGTAATCCCAGCATTTGAGAGGCAGAGGCAGGAGGATTGCTGAGTTCCAGGTTTGCCTGAGCTACATAGTGAGCTCAGGGCCAGCCTGAACTACAAAGGAGACCTTGTCTCAATAAATAAACAAAAATAAATAAATTACATAATTAAAGGAGGGCTAAATCAATCTTTTAATAAAAGCTTTTCTGATTTATTTTTTGAGACAGAGTCTTACTTTGTAGTTCAGACTGGCCCTGAGCTCACTATGTAGCCCAAGAGAGCCTTGAACTTAGCAATTCTCCTGCCTCTGCTTCCCAAATGCTGGGATTACAGGCGTAAACCACCCACCTGTCATTGTGGTATGTGGTACTGACTGCTGCTGGGCATGTGACACTATACCTGGTATTGTTGTATGTGGTTCTGAGGGATTGAACCAGGGACCCTGTGCTTGCTACGCAGGCCCCAGAACCACTGAACTAAATCTCCGGCCCAAGTAACTTGTATTCTAAAAATAGTATAACTTTATTTTTAAAACTACAACAAATTACAAAATTGAGAAACATACGGTATACAAAGCCCCATATTTATGTGATAATTACTCAAGCAAAGAGAACTGTAGGAAAATGTGAGACATAATCACATTATTAATTAAAAGAAAAGCCTTAGAAATAACAGAAAGAATTAACAGAAAATTATCTTTTATATACATTACATATTGCATATGTCCTAAAGGGTACTGAAAATTATTAATATTATAAAGAAAGTAAGGCAAATTTCTAGAAATGAAAAAAATAATACCTGAAAAGATATTGGAAGAAATTACCAAGTGATTAGGTATTTCAGATACATAAATTGATATACTTGAAGACACAGAACTAGAAATTATCAAAAACAAGGACAAGTGGTGAGAGTAAAGATAAAGAATTTGAAAAAAAATATAAAAACCTAAACAGAGCATCAGTGAGCCACAGAACAGCAGCGAATATTCTAACATACATATTAAGGCCCCAGAACAGAAGACAGAAAAAATTAAATTTGCCAAATTTGTCCAAACTATAAACCCATGGCTCTAAGAATTGCAACAAACCCAACCAGAATAAATACAAAGGAGATAACAGTGAGGATCTTTATGATCAATTGGCCAGACACCTGTTATAAATAGAAAATGTGAGCATAATGAGGGGTGCATGTTATATCCAAGAATAAGTAATCAAGAAGAAATTACAGAGCTGGAGATTTAGCTCAATGGTTTCAGTGCCTGCCTAGCAAGCACAAGGTCCTTAGTTTGATCCCTGGTAACCAATATGGCAATCAGTACCACATACCATAATGCCAGGCATGGCGGCTTATACCTGTAAACCCAGCACTCAACAGGCAGAGGCCGGAGGATTGCTGAGTTTGAAGCTTGCCTGTGCTACATAGTGAGCTCAGGGCCAACCTGAACTACAAAGTGAAAGCCTGTCTCAAAAAAAATAATAATTACAATAAAATTTTGAAAATATTATAAAGCAAATGAAAACATCATCTGAAGTTTTGTAGTATGTCGCTGTGCCAAGTAGTCTTACTTAACACCGTGGTCAGATGAAGAGACTCCTGGAGACGTGACTGGATCTTGACAGTCCTGTGTTCTTCTGTGGAATATCCACTGATACAGCTGAATATGGAACCTGCTGAGGCTCAGAGTAGAAAATGGGTCCCTGGGGATGTGCATTAGGAGGGTGTATGTCTTGCTGTGATTCCACTGTGCTATGCTTCATGGCTGCTAGGAAGGGAAAAGTTTTACTCTCCCACATCTTTCCACCATGATCTTCCTGCTTCAGAGCCAGCTGACCATGTACTGAAACCTTGGAACTGTGAGCCACACCTGAATCTCTTCCTTTAGTTTCAGATGTCAAATGGTTTGTCCTAGTGAGTGCAGATCAGTCCAGCAGGTAAAGCAAAGCTGAGAAAGTGATGGCTTTTCATGTTATACAACAAAATAAATGCCTAAAAATGATGATTTACATTAATCAACAAAATTAATATTTTTAAGAAAAAATTAAAAGAAGAGAAAACCACATCCAAGAAAATGGAAGGAAGAGAGGAATAGGGGATAAAGGAGACAAAAAAAGAAAAATAATAGAAAACTTTGATTTACCCTAAATCTGCTTGTTTAAAAATTAACTAATGAACTTTCCAAATTTCTCCAGATAGCTAATAGTTTTAGGAAAAAGAGAAAATGCAAGCTGTTTATATCAGAAATAAAACTGATGGTACACAGATATATGTTCTACAGACATACCTATAATCCTATAAGCACTTTGGGAAGCTGAAGCAAGAGAATCACAAACTTAAATCCAGCCTGAGCAACTTAGTGAAAACTTACCTCCAAAAGAATGGGTGTGTAGCTCAGTAGCAGAGCAACCCCGGGCTTGATGTTTGAACCCTAGTAGGGTTAAAGAAAATAAATTAATAAAATATTTTTGCCAACAATGAATAATCAGATACACTTTTTTTTTTTTTTTTGAGACAGGGTCTCACTTTGTAGTTCAGGCTGGCTCTGAGCTCACTATGTAGTACAGGCAAGCCTCGAACTCAGCAATCCTCCTGTCTCTGCCTCCCAAGTGCTGGGATTACAGGCAGGCGTGAGCCACCGTGCCTGGCACTGTGGTATGTGGTGTTGATTGCTGGTGGGTGTGAGTCACCACGCCCAGCATTGTATGTGGTTACTGGAGATCGAACTCAGGACCTTGCACTTGCAAGGCAGGCGCTGGAACCACTGAGCTAACCCTCCAGCCCTCAGATACACTTTTTTAAAAACAACGAAAAATATAAAATTCCAAACTGTGTACAGTAAGAAGAAAGTCTCAATCTAATCTCATACATTTTATTTTTTTTAAACCCTAATCAAGAAGTCTGCACTAACTCTGAACATTGACTTCAAAAGTTGACAAGAACTCATTCGGAAGCAATCATAGCAGTTTAAACCCCAGATAAAGACAACAACATCTATGTGAGGAGTCTTCCAAATCCTGAAATGGCAAGCCACTAATAATGTTTCCAGGATTTACACTCTCTCCAACTTGCCTGTCCTAGAAAAGTTCAGGTCAGGCCAAAATCCAATACCATCCATGTTGAACCATATTAATAAGTTTTCAAAGTGCCTGCCTAGACATCTGAGTACACTAGTTCAATATGAAGCAAAACATCATAAAAGGAAATTTTAGAGATGTTTCTGATGCAGATGCCTACAGAAGCAAGATCACATTAACAACTTTCATAGGACTTAATAAATCTGAAATATTGTTTTTGGAAGAACAGTGCATATAAGTCTTTAAAAACCTAAAGAAGCAAAGAGTTGGCACAGAAAGGAAAACTAAGTGCAAGCTTCAAAGGTGATGCTGAAATGAAGGTCATTGACCACAACTCCACAGAGGTGGGTCTTCTCTTTTTGCATGTTCCTGGCTAAGTGCTGTAACGTTGTGACCCCCCTCAGGGCCCAGAAATCACCTTTAGAACTAATTAGGTGAGTCTTTGGTGTAACTTTTCACACACACACACACACACACACACACACACACACACACACACACACAAACACACCTCCTTTTATCCATCTCAATATTGCAAAATCCAGTTTCCCATGCTGTCATTTACTTAAATGAAACCATTTCATTCTTTAAAAACTCTTTTTCTTTTTCATTCTTTTTAAATGTAAATTAAAACAGATATATCCATTCTAAAATAACACTTTTGGTTCTTTTTCTGGGATTAGACATATGATAATGTTTTGAAAATTTAAAACAGAATTTTTAAAAAGGTTTCTTATGTTCCTATTTCTCAGAGTAATGAGACCTTCATTTTCACCACCACAATACATTTCCATATGAAACACAGGTATTTAATTAATAATGATAACCCCTTGAATTAATTTTGGCAGTTTATATAGAGTCAAAGACATGTCTGACATTTTTAAAATGTACAACAATATACACAGAATGCAAACAAAATCATTAAAACTATTTAATTGGATGTGATGTAAATCTCCCTTAAGTAATTCATTGCCTAGGTCATTTATAAAGACAGGCTTTGCTTATTCCTCTTTTATAGGAGACTAATAGCAGGCCATTATTCTTTTGGCACAGGGAAATTTACAGACACACTTTCCTTTATCATTAATGTGTGTCTACGTAAATCACCAAGCACCAAGAGCTCAGCCCACTTTCCCCATCTATTGGATAATTGCCTGCTTCAGTTAAAAAATAATTTTGGGACAGAAAATAATGTTCACAATGTAATTATCTTAGGTTAAGACTACATTAAATTGCAATAGTAGGAAAAATGAGCGACATGACACTTCATTTGGCTTTTGCTCTCTCAACTTCCTAAGTTAATCATAAGCATAACAATAAGAAAGCAAGCACGAAGGTGGATTAGAATGACTGCTTCGAAAAGACAGGAAAGTACATTATATGATATGTAAGCACATTGACATAGATCATTAAATTAACAGAATGTAGTCACAATAAAAGCATATTGTTTCCTTCATATGGGAAACGTTTGCTACACTTGTACCTTAGACTAACACATGATTTGCTTAACATTTTAATTGTATTATTTTAAAAAGTGCAATGTCTTCCAAATGTTCTATTACTCCGTACACACACACACACACACACACACACACACACACATATAATGTTCTCTATTGCTGTTCATGCATATGGGCTTCACAGGGTCCTTGGCACAATTTTATGTACCTCAAAATGTCATGTGCAGATGGTAACATTTTAGTTTTTCATTCCACACATAGAAAAACTTTTATGTGCTTAATGCAAAGCCAGGCTTAGCGTGTCAAGTTGTTTTGTGTGACAAATAGTTGTATATAAATAAATTCACCAGATAAACTTTAAAACAAAACAGAAGCGATTAGCCTTTCTGAAACAGAGTATCAGAAATCTAGGAGTCTTTCCATATTTGGCAGATGATTTTGTAAGACTGGGTTCACACTGGCAAAGTAAGTTATATCTTTATGGTTTAGACAGATAAATGCCACATAATCTCTGCTCAAACATAGAATGTGTGCCTGCGTAATATACATTTGCAAATCTGTCCTAGAAATGTTCCGCTACAGATCATATGTCTTGTTATTGTGAAATCAACATTCTTTAAATAGAGGTTGAAAATGTGGCAGAAGCTAATTTTTGCAGTACAAAACTAATTGTGTGTTTTATTTTCATTTAACAGATGAAATATAGCTCTACCCTTCATTGTGATTCTTCTGTCTCTAACAAATACACTGTCAGAGTATACACAGGGATCTCATTTGATTTAAAAAAAAAAAACATAAGGAAAGAAAGAAAAAAGGAAACAAGGAAAGCAAAACAATTTGCAGGGGCTTTTTATAAGCATGTGTAAGGAATTTTTAGGGAGCTATTTTATGGTTCTCATAGTGGCTGCTACATATCCACTTTATTTATCCTTGTACACTATTTATTGTAAAAATCAAACCTTTACAAAACAGCCTGTAAAAGATGGAATCAGAAAGAAGAGAAATGGATGGCTGCCTCTTTGTGACATATTTTCTCCCTCAGCCTTGCATATTTGCATTAAAGTGATTGTGAATAATGTACATTTGACCAGTGCTGTCTGCAGAACTAATGCCTATTAAAGGGATGGGAAGTAGCATATGTTGTGCCTAGGGCAGAGAAAGTCCAATCACCCCCACTGTGAGAGTCTCCAACTAAAACGCAGGACAGCCTGGGATTTATCCTAAATGAACCCAGCAGGGAGAAAAAGGACACAGTCACTCAGTCCACATTTAAGCTTCTGAACTAAGATTTTTAGAGTTTGCTTCCAAAAAGAGCTCATAATCTCTATCCATTTCATTCACACAGAGGATTTTTTTCTTTCTCTCTCCATTATTTTATCTATTCATTTTACAAAATTTGAAGCCAAACTGTTCCTTGCAGGAAATCAGACACCAGCAATCAGTTGTTGAAAAATTAAAATATATGCTCTTTATTGCTATTTTAGCAAGTCTCTCCTCCGTTTGAGCCATTCCCCAGCATCACCTTGCAAGGCAATTTTGTCAGTAAGTGCAGTGTGCTCAGGGCTTTGGGTTTCAAATGAAACCCAAATGTTTTGCCATCTGAAGACTTCACAAAGCTTCTCAGTCCCGTTACATAATCTTCCTGTGACCTCAAACAGCCGATTCAGGTTCCAAACAGCATTCTCTCTGCCTGTGCTCACTGATAGCTGAAAAAAAAGAAGTGCAAAAATGTGTAAGAATTATGAAATCAGCTATGTTAGGAAAATGAAAGCTGCCAAACTACCAAGTTTATTCTGATAGGACTGAGTTTTGTTTCATTAGAGGAGAATAGGGTGACAAAATATGTACTCAGATCATCCATTTGGTACTTCTGTCACATAAGGAGAGGGATGGTGAAAATAAAATACGATAGGAAAACTTATAAACTGGATCACATTATGATACTAACTGGTCTGAGTAGGCTAAAAATGCTGCTGTTTATCTTTTCAACTACTAACCACAGTGTTTAATTCTTGCTCAGGTTATTGTGAATATACTTACATCTCATAATGAACGGAAGGTCCAAGCCACTGATCTCAATGTATTGACCTACTCCTCAGGTAGGAGGGGGCAAGTATTGCCCTGGTTTGGTAGAATCTAAGGATTTCTTTTTCTTTCTTTCTTTTTCCTTTTCTTTCTTTTTTTTCGAATAGTGAACTATTCCGGAGGTTTAAACACTGTCATGGAAATTAATGGGGAATTTACTTTTATTTCCTTGGGCTCATAACCTGACTTCAAGATCAAAGTCCCCATCCCCACCCCTCCTCCCACTGCCCCATCGCGCTCACACTGTTGGTTTACCAGATGCCTGTAATGACCCATTTGAGCAAACTGAACATCCTTCATTGTCCCCAGGACTTCAGTATTTTCTGTCATCACCCAGTGATGTCCCTGATTGCATGGAGTCACCACAGCTCCTGAGAGCAGCAAACTCACTGATGGAAATTTCACTCAGGACATGATGCAGGGCCTTGAATTTAGAAAATAGGAATTCTGCATTTAAACTACACTTTATAACGAAAGGAAGGTATTAAAAGCACCTGTAGATTTATAGAAGGAAGTTAATGGAGAGAGAAACTCCAGAACATATGACTAGAAAAAGTAGCATAAAGATTGAGTCTATCAGCATCTCAAAATATTTATTGTTTAATTAATTGAAGTAGACAGTTGAACGTTTCATTATTTAATCTTCAAATCCTTCATGTATCCAAAGTCCTCAAATAATATTTTTTGATAAGAATCCCTACATCATTCTAAAGAAGTAAATAGACAAACAGGTCATCTCCTTTTTCTCAGAAATAAAAATCCTGAGTCTCAGAGAAATTTAGTAACTTTTCCAAGACTATGTGGAATATGGAGCCAGATCCCTACTTACTGACATCTTAAATAAGATACTGAAATATAGAATTTCATGCTTGGAAGTTTCCCTAAATTAATAAAACATCCACAACTTTATTGAAGATGAATACATATAATCTTAAATTCCTCCCCATTGATGGAACACTAATAAAGATCTGATTCTTTTTTTTAGGACAAGACCTGATAAGCACAGATTTCAAGACCAATGATTCCATAGGAGTAACTCAGGTCACTCAGCATAGTTTCCAGGCCTTTCACATCCATCATGTTTGTCTTTTGCATATGTTTTGAAGCATATACAGTCAATCAAGATGTGCACCAGAACAGATTCTGGATTTATTCTAGACAGTGTTAGAAAACCTGTACATAGAAGAGATGGGATAGAAGTAATACAATTCTTCCTTCCCACTGAGGTATCAACTTGGTCCTTTCAGTCACATTTATCCAAATTAGGATTCAGTCATGTCCTGCTGGGATATACACTGAAGAATTACAAATGTATATCCCAGCAGTATATGTGCACCCATTTTTATAGCAGCTCAGTTCCCGACAGCTAAATCTTGGAAACAATCCAAATGCCCATCAACTCTAGACTGGATACAGAAGATGTGGTTTTTCTCTTAAATGGAGTATTACTCTGCAATAAAAATATGACAACTCTGAGTCATTTATACTCAAATGAACATACCTCAAAGACATATTCGTAAGTTAAATAAATAGGTCAGTGATCAGTAAATATCGTATCTTTCCTCTGGTATGAAAAAACAAAGTTGTAAATGAGTTCTAGAATGTATAATGGATATTATGAAATAGTAAATATTCAAAGGGAAATGGGGTTTAGGGGTAAGTAATGAGAGAAAAGAAAAAAAAATGATGGTAAAAAAGGAAACATATAAAGAACTGAAGTAACTCAGTCTTCTCAAGTTTAAAGACCCAATTCAAAAATGGACATCTGAAATGAACAGACACTTCTCAGAGGCAAAAGTAAAAGCAGCCAAGAAGCATATGAAGAAATGTTCAACATCACTGGTCAGTCAAGAGATGCTGATGAGAACAATTCTGAGATTACATCTAACTCCACAAAGAATGGCTGCTATTGTGAAATCAACCAGCAATAAATGCTGGTGAGGCTGTGGGGAGAAAGGAACCCTTCTCCACTGTTCGTGGGAATGTAGACTTGTGCACCCATTGTTGAGATCAGTGTGGAGATTCCTCAGAAAACTAGGATTAGAAGGCGCATTTGACCCTGCTGTTCCCCTGCTGGGAATATACTCGAAGGAATTAAAAGAATCATATTGTAAAGACATATGTACACCCATGTTCATAGCAGCTCAGTTTGTGATAGCCCAATCTTGGAGACAACCCAGATGCTCATCATTAACTGGAGACTGGATAAAGAAGATGTGGACTTTTTAAAAAATAAAATGGTGTATTATTCTGCCATAAAGAATGACAAGTATCATTCATTTATGTGCAAATGGACACACCTTGAGGATAAAGTAATAAGTGAAATAAATAGATACCAGATATATAAATACCATATCTTTTCTCTGGTCTGAGAATATGTAGATGTAAGTGAGTTTTAGAATGTATGATAGATTTTATAAAATTGGAAATATTCAAAGGGAATGTGGTGGGGGAACATAATGATGGGAAAGGACAAATATGCTTCTGAAAGAAAAAAAAATAGCACGTATATAAGGGGTGAGGAGGTTGTGGGATGGGTAGGAATATGGACAAAATTGAGAATTAACTTCTGTCATATACTGGTACAAATTCCCTAATGTGGAGTGTGATTATGAACTGTCTATAAAATGTACCAATAAAGAATTCATTTTTTTTTAAAAAAAAGATGAGGCTGTTTCATGTATCTGGAGTTGTTTCTAGATCTTCTAATCTGTTCCACTGATCCTCAGGTCTATTTTTTTTTGGCCAGTACCATGCTATATTTTTTAAAGACAGGTTCTTGCTTTGTAGTTCAGGCTGGCCCTGAGCTCACTATGTAGCCCAGCCAAGCCTCGAACTCAGCAATCCTCCTATATCTGCCTCCCGAGTGCTGGGATTACAGGCATGAGCCACCATGCCTGGCAACCATGCCATTTTTATCAGAGTGGCTTTGTAGTATAGTTTCAAATTGGGGACTGTGATGCCCCCTGCCACATCCTTGTTGCCTAGAATTGCTTTGGTATTCTAGGTCTCATTTGGTTCCAGATGAATTTTTGGATTGTTTTTTTGTAGATCTGTGAAATATGCTGTTGGGATTTCACTCAGGATTGTATTGAATCTATGTAATAGTGGTGGGAGGGTAGTCATTTTGACGATCTTGGTTTTTCCAACCCATGAACAAGGGATGTCTTTCCATTTTCTGATATCCTCTTCAATTTCCTTTTTCAGAGTGTTGTAGTTTTCAGAGTAGATGTGTTTCACCTCCTTTATTAGATTGATTCCTAGATATTTCATTATTTTGGATGTCATTGTGAAAGGAACTGACTCAACTTCTCTCTCAATAAATCTGTTATTTGTGAATAAAAATGCTATTGATTTTTGAGCATTGACCTTGTATCTACCTGTGCTACTAAATTGGTGATTAAATGTAGCAGTTGCTTGGTGGGGTCTTTAGGGCCTTCAATCAGCAAACAATGAGTTTAACTTCTTTCTTTCCTATTTTTATTCCTTTTATTTCTTTCTCTTTTCTAATGGCTCTGGCTCATGTTTCCAGGACTAGATTGAAGAGGAGTGGTGAGAGTCGACATCCTTGTCATGTTCCTGATCTTAGTGTAAATAGTTTCAATTTTTGGCCATTTAGAATGATGGAGGCTATTGGTTTCTCATAAATAGCTTTTATTAGCTTGAGATAAAGTCCATCTATTGCAGTTCTCTGTAGGGTTTTGATCACAAATCGTGTTGGATTTTGTAAAATGTTTTCTCTAAATCTATTGAGATGACAAAATATTTTTTGTCCTTGCGTCTGTTGATATAGTGAATTATGTTTATTGACTTATATATGTTGATCCCTCCTTGCATCCATTGGCTTAGGGAAAGAGTTTATGAACAAAACCTCTGTAGCACAAGAACTAGTAGGAGAAATCAATAAATGGGATTTCATCTCATTAAAACTTCTGCACAGCAAAGAATCTAGAGGCAGAGCAAAAAGAAACCAGCAATGTGGGGGAAAAAAATTTACTAGCTGTTTCTCAAAGGGCTATTATCTAAAATATATAAAGATCTTAAAATATTAGCTTCACCCAATTTAAAGATCCAATTCAAACTGGGACTCTGAAATGAACACTTTTCAGAGGAAGATGTAAAAAGCAGCTAAGAAGCATATGAAGAAATACTTGATGTCACTGGTCATTTGAGAGATGCAGATGAAAACCACAATGAGATTTCATCTCACTCTACAAAAAAATAGCTGCTATTTCAAAATTATCCAGCAACAAATGCTGACGAGGCTGTGGAGAAAAAGGAACCCTTCTCCAATGTTGGTGGGAATGTAGACTGTTACAACCACTGTGGAGATCAGTGTAGACTCCTGATATTCTCCTGCTGGGATATACATGAAAGAATTACAAGATTCATACCACAGTGTTATATGTATGCCAATGTTTATACCAGCTCTTTTCATGATACTTAATCTTGGAAACAACCCAAATGCCCATCAATTTTAGGCTGGATAAGGAACATGTGCTTTTTTATGGAGTATCACTCTGCCATAAAAAATGATAACCTTGAGTCATTTATACTCATATGGATGTACCTTAAGGACATACTCGTAAGTGAAGTAAATAGGTCACAGATCTGTAAATATCACATCTTTTTTCTGGTATGAGAAACCGAAGCTGTAAATGTGTTGTAGATTGCATGATGGATATTGTGAAATAGTAAACATTCAAAGGGAAATAGAGTTTAGGGATAAGTAATGAAGGGAAAGAAAAAAATGTGATGGGTAAAAAGGGACACAAAGCTTATGTATAGGGGAAGGGGGTTGTAAGGTGGGTAGGGGAAGGGAAAAATAAGAATTAAGTCATGTCGTGTACTGGAATAAATTCTTAGTCTTAAGCATGATCGTGATGTATATTTAAATGTACCAATAAAGATTCAAATTAAAAAAGGAAATGAATGTTTTCTAATTTGTAAATAAAAAGGGAGAGTAATTAAGCTTTAAAAGTACAAGTGGGAAAAATCATTTGTTCATTTAAAAATATTTACTAAGTATTTACTACATTCCAGACACTATGATCAATGTCAAGCATAATGCCTAAAATTGTTTAAGATTGTGAAGCTCCCTTAGTACTTCTTTTAATGTCTCCAGTTTCAAAACTCCAAACTACAATGTCTCTTTTCCCAGAAATCTAGGAACTCTTGTATTTTTTTTAAGTTACCCAGGTACCTTACTTCAGTTTCTGATACAACTTCAGCACCATAAAGAAGAATAAAGCAAGACCTCAGGGTGTTTCTTAATTATGTTCCTTCTTGCTCTACTAGGAGCAGGTATGATGATTTAAGTTGCATTTCCAAGAAAATACAGACTTCTGTTCTAGGTGCAACACTAGCACTTTCCACAATAAACTATATATACACACATATACTAGGTATATATGTATATATACTAGTATATGCATATACTAGGTGTGCAAAAGTAGTCTGTGAAGTGATGATATAAAAGAGTGCTGGGAATGGACCAAGGCATCATGTTTCTTGCCTTGTGGCAATTAGTAAGGAGAAGGAAGTGGAAAAACATAAAGAGAAAGGATGAACCATTACTATTAGGGCCTACAACAGGCAAGGTGCCTGTGAACCAAAAACACTGTTAAAGAAGTGCCAGTTTGTGAACAACAGAAATGTATCTCTAGCCACTCAGGAAGCTGCTGCTTCTCATCTAAGGAGTGAGCAGGGTTTCAGAAGGACCATTGTCCACCTGAGGCACCTAGTTCCTGAGTCTGCGCCATCCTCTCCACAGTCCCTCTCAGACTCTGAGAGCACTTCCCAGTGACATGCCCACTGCCGAACACTCGCTCTACCTTTGGCAGCAGTCCCTCTGCACAGGGAAACACTGCTTTGAAGCACTTTATATTCTTCCCAAATTCCTTTACTAATATAGTCTCTTTCAGAGTTGCCCCAGGGTTTCCAATGTCTTCATCTGAACTCGAAGATGAACTCCTAGAATTTATTCCTGCTGCTGCTAAATCTGTCAGTATTTCCACATATCCCTTGGAGGGTTATACTTTAGCTGTACAGTTTCACCTTAGGATAAAAAGATCTTAACAGGAAGACAACACATACACACACACACACACACACACACACAAAATAATCTGTGTACAGCCAATGCAAGAAACATAAAAATATCACAAAATTCTAAATTTTACAGCTCAAATGAGTTCCAAGGAATTATCTAGAATATCCCTTAAAAAATTATCAGCCCTGTTTTGCAGGTGTTCTAAGGTCACAAAGTATATTTTGGCCCAGTTTATAGGTCTCTAGGATGTCTACAAGTAAATATACTGTTTAAAAATTATCTAATGAACATTTTTAATACTCTGTAGAATTTCTCACTTTTATATTTAATGCAAAGTCAAAATGGTTCTGGTATAATTTTTGTCAGCGTACTTTTCTTCAGCATTTCATAATTATGTATTATGCTATTGTTTCTTCCCCAGATGTAACAATTGGTTCTTCACATTACTTCTGAAATCAAGTAAATTCAATTTAGCCAATATTAGGTGAATAAGTATACTAAGTTCTAAAAACATTCATCACATTCTTTTAAATCCATAGGTCTAAATTTTCTAAAATATTAT
Source organism: Thryonomys swinderianus (assembly GCA_004025085.1). NCBI lineage: Eukaryota > Metazoa > Chordata > Mammalia > Rodentia > Thryonomyidae > Thryonomys > Thryonomys swinderianus. The sequence goes on along the minus strand of PVIC010024484.1, from coordinate 1,487 downwards.
GACATGCTTAACAGCAAACAAGCCTCCCAGCAACTGTAAACTGACAAACAGTCATTACCATAATGAGTGAATGACTTCATGTACTTTCATGTCTTGTGTGCCATACTTATTAATGGACTAAGAATTATTTTGAAGGAAAAAAATGGAGGTTCCTCAAAAACATAAAAATAGAACTGCCTTAAGATGCAGCAAGCCACTTTTGGGTAGGTCCATCCATGGGAAATGAAATCAGTATTTTGTGTGTGTGTGTGTGTGTGTGTGTGTGTGTGTTTTGTTTTGTTTTGTTTTTTCTTTTGAGACAGCTTCTTGCTTTTTAGTTCAGGCTGGCCCTGAGCTCACTATGTAGCCCAGGCAGGCCTTGAACTCACAGCAATCCTCCTGAGTGCTGGCATTACAGGGGTGAGCCACCACACCTGGCATTGTGGCCTGTGGTACTGAATGCTGGTGGGCATGAGTCACCACACCCAGTGTTGTATGTGGTTACTGGGGATTGAGCCAGGGACCTTGCAGTTGCTAGGCAGGTGCTGGAACCACTGAGCTAAATCTCTGGCCCTGAAATCAGTATTTTAAAACTATCTGCACCTGTTTCATTGAAACACTAGTCATATCAGTTATCATGAATGGAAGACTTATGGTATTGTTTTAATTGCAATAATTTAAATACATTGCTTAAAACTCCATTGCTTTTTGGGCCAAAGATTTACCTCGATGGTTCCAGTGCCTCCCTAGCAAGCAAAGGTCCTTGGTATGATCATGATCTTGGTAATCACATACAACAATGCTAGGTGTGGTGACTCACGCCCATCAGAAATCAGTACCACACATCACAATGCCAGGTGTGATGGCTCACGCCTGTAATTCCAACACTCAGGAGGCAGAGGCAAGAGGATTGCTGAGTTCAAGATCTGCCTGGGCTACATAGTGAGCTAATGGCCAGCCTGAACTACAAAGCGAGACTCTGTGTCAAAAAAAAAAAAAAACCAAACCAAAAAGAGCTCCACTGCTCCTAATTTTGTCTCCAGTTGCCCTGATACTGCCTCCAAATTCCAAATTCAAGTAAAATAGAATAAAAACCAGATCACAGGGTATTAGATGATTTTAAATCTTTTGTAGATATGACAGCTCCCCAAAACTGGAAAAAACACTTTTTCAGCCCTACACAAACTCTACAGCTGAGGGCCAGGAGTTCAGCTCAGTGGTGGTGCCACCTGCACAAGATCATGAGTTCAACCCCCGATACCTAAAAAAAAAAAAAAGGTAGGGGGAGGGGAAATGAGAAGTCATGTCATTTACTGGTACAAACTCTCAATGATGAGCATAATCATGATGTGTGTATATAAGGTACCTATAAAGATTCAATTTTTTCAAAAAGGAAAAGAAACTACAGATGAAATCTATGTTGCAAAGAACTGGCTTCTTATATCAGCTGGAAAATGTTTCATGACTGAAATATAGACAGAAACAATTTAGACAGCACAAATAAGAAG
>PVIC010024483.1:0-25992 GCA_004025085.1 Thryonomys swinderianus | reverse complement strand
AAAGATTTATACGATCTGAAGAGAAACCAGAGTATGAGTGTGCAGTTTTAAACTGGTAGACTTGTGCCTGGCTTTTTACAGCAGGGTGGAGGGCTGACACCATCGCTGTGCTTGGTTCTCTGCTGTGCTAGTGTTTTGTGGTTTGCACATTGACAGTTGCTTTCTTAGCCTCTCTTCCAACTCCTTCCTCCCGTCTCTGTCCTTGGAAACCTCCTCTGCATTGGCTGTCTCCTATTCTCTCCTGAATCCATTCTAGTTTGGCTTTCTCCCCTGCTGTGCTGGGGATGCTGCTCAGCCCCTCTTCAGGAACCCAGGGGCACAGCTCCACGCAGTTCTCAGCCCTTATCTGACTGTTAGCTGCAGATGACAATTCATTACTCTTCCTCACCTGAGTAGTTTCACTCCCCCACTCAGTCCTGGGAATTGAACCCAGAGCCTTAGCACTGAGCTACAACCTCTACCCCCTTTTTTTTTAGTTTTTTGAGACAGGGTCTTACTTTGCAGTTCAAGGTGGCCCTGAGCTCACTGTGTAGCCAAGGCTAGCCTTGAATTCATAGCAGACCTCCTGCCTCTGCCTCCTGATTGCTAGGATTACAGGTGTGAGCCACCACATCCAGTACTGTGATATGTAGTCCTAGGGATCGAACTTGAGACATTGTGCTTACTTGTCAGGCAGACACCATCCTTGGTCCAACCAATTTTTAATTAGGTGATTAATTTACTTTGGGATGGAGTCTGACTGAGTCACTATAAATTGTTTGGACTGGATTTAAACTTAAACCCTCTTGCCTTAGCTTCCCAGAGTGCTGGAATTACAGGCATGAGCCATTGCACCTGCCTGTCACCTGGGTTTTAGAGTGCCACATCCTCCTGATTTTCTCCTCACCTTCCTCATCTCTTCTGCTCCTTCTGTTTTCTTCCTGGTACTTGAGCTTTCGAAGTGCCCCAATACTACCTTCGACTTTCACTCTCTGTCTTTATTTGGGAGCTCACTTAGTGTTAGGGCTTTAAATATACCCCATGCTGGTGACTCCAGTTTATTTTCTAGCTTGACCTCTCCCCAGAGTTCTAGAATTAAATCCCCACTGTCCTGCAGTTAGTTAGGAAGTATACCAGGACTGGATGTGCTGCTCCTGTGGCCTCCCCCTCAGCCTCTGCTAGTCCTCTCCATCGGTGTTGAGGCTACGCAGGAGCCAGCCTGAGTCCTCATGCTGCACTTCTGATACAGCAGGAAGTCATGCTGTTTGTTTGGAGACCCCACACAGGGTCTGCACATCTCTTCCTTCCTGTGCAAGCACCACTGGTCTGAGTCACCGTCTCCTGTCCTGGTTCCTGGCACTCACCTTTTGTGGGTCTGTTGTCAGGCTGTTCTCAGCATGACAGTGGAGCCTCCTCGGGGAGACTCACACCATCAATCCATACGGGAGGCAGACTCGGTGCCCCCTTAGCCCCATGTGTGTCATCCCTTGTCCTGACTGGTGTCCCATTCCTGGTCCACAGTACCCAGTGTCGTTACTTCCTGACATGTCCCCACACAAGCTGCCATGTTCCCCTCACGGTGCCCTCTGTTTCTGGGTGGCTCCCCTGGATGTCTGATGCTTCCTTCCTGACCACTGGTTAAGATGACCTCCCACCTCCATCCCCAGCCTCCATAACCCCTTTCCACTTTGCTTTTCTCTGTAACGTTTATGTTCATCTCACATGCCACAGATTTGTTCAGATATACAGGAATATTGAGAGACCAAAACAGTAAACAGCTCATATGCACCCCATGCCCAGTATTTAGCATTTTGCCATCTTTTTGACCAGTGCAACTGAAAGTTACATACATGGGTCACCCCTAAATTGTTTTTCATGGGTCTCCTAGTAGTAATGATCTTCTCCATAGTGATAGTATCACTCACACATGAGACAATAAAAATCAGTTTTTTTTTTAAATTTTTGAAACGGGGTCTTCTTTGTAGTTCAGACTGGCCCTGAGCTCATTATGTGAGCCCAGGCAAGCCTGGAACTCAGCAATCCTCCTGCCTCTGCCTCCCAAGTGCTGGGATTCCAGGCTTGAGCCACCAAGCCTGGCATCTGTGGTATGTGGTACTGATTGCTGGTAGGCGTGAGTGACCTCGCATGGTATTGTTGTATGTGGTTGCCAGGGATTGAGCAGGGATCGAACCAGGGACCTTGCGCTTGCTAGGTAGGTGCCAGAACCACTGAACTAAATCTCCGGCCCTAAAAATCAATTCTGTAATGTTATCTATACTGTGTTCCAGATTTTCCTAATTAGCGCTGAAATGTCACTTCGAGGTGATTTTTTTAAAATAAGGACTAGCTAAAAGTATATACATGTTGGGGCTGGAGATTTAGCTCAGTGGTTCCGGTGCCTGCCTTGCAAGCACAAGGTCCTGAGTTCGATCCTGGTAACCACATAGAATGCTGGGCGTGGTGACTCACGTCTACCAACAATCAATACCACATACCACAGTGCCGGGTGTGGTAACTCACGCCTGTAATCCCAGCACTTGGGAGGCAGAGACAGGAGGATTGCTGAGTTCGTGGTGGCTTGCCTGGGCTACATAGTGAGCTGCGGGCCAGCCTGAACTACAAAGCAAGACCCTGTCTCAAAAAAAAAAATAAAAAGTATATACATGTTGTTTTAGGTTTATAAAACTTTGTGCTTTTCTTTAACACAGAAGATTCTCCTACATGTGTGTATGCATGTGTGCCTGTATGCATGTATGTGTATGTGTGTTTTGTGTGTGCATATGTTGTAGTGCTGGAGATGGAACACAGAGCCTCACCATGCTAGGTAAGAAAAGCTCGAGTACCAAGCTATACCCTCAACTCTTTAAAAATATTTTTCTTGGGGCCAGAGATTTAGCTCAGTGGCTCCTGTGCCTCCCTAGCAAGTGCAAGTTTCTGAGTTTGAGCCTTGATAACCACATACAACAATACCAGGTGTGGTGACTCATGCCCACCATCAGTCAGTACTGCATACCACAGTGCTGGGAGTGGTGGCTCATGCCTGTAATCCCAGCACTTGAGGCAGAGGCAGGAGGATTGCTGTGAGTTTTTAAGACTAGCCTGGGGTACATAGTGAGCTCAGGGCCTGCTGAACTACAAAGTGAGACTCTGTCTCAAAAGAAAAAAATTTTTTTCTTTTGATTCTGGGTCTCACTAGGTTGCCCAGGATAGCTTTGAAGTCATAGTCCTCCTGCATTAGCTTCAGTGTTGACTTTTTTTAGGGGGGGGGGGTTCAGGGATTGAACTCAGGACCTCATGCTTGCCAGGCAGGTGCTTTTAAATCCCCAGGCCCAGTATTAACTTTTTAATAGATTGAGCCAGTTGTTACGTTATGTTCCTCATTCTAGATTTGTCTAAATGTTTCCTTGTACCATTCAACTTCTTCCTCGATTCTTCATATTCTTTACAATCTGGAAGTTAAATCTAAAGTGTTGGTTAAATTTAGGTTAAGTATGTTTGGCCAAAACATTTCCTGGACAGGCCTGTGAATTTCATACTGTATCATATCAGGGGATGAGTAAGCTTCAGGGTGTTTCATTTTTAGTGAAGCTACATTTGGCTGCTTGGTTAATGTGACTGCTAGATCTTTCACTGTAAAAGACATTTTTTCCTTTCTCAGCAAGTAGTCTGGGTGGTTCTTTGGAATATTGTTTTTGTGTGTGTTCTTTGTCTCCCCACCAAGACACTAGAAAGCTGGGATTAGAACCAGCCTGCCTGGCAGGCTGTACCTCACCCTTGCTCAGAAGCTGGGTCTTCCTTGCCTTGCATGATGGATTACAGGTGTCTGCTGTCCTGTTAATGTGTGAGCATATGTACTTCCTCCTGTGGTGCTGGCGATGGGACCCAGGGCCTCACATGTGTTAGACAGGCGCTGTCCTCAGAGCTATACTCCCAGTGTTGTCTTACGCATCTTTATAATCTTCACTATTGGATTCACAATAGCTGCTGTTTGTTCACCGTCCCTCCCTGCCAAGAAATACAAACCCTAGGGGGCCGGAGATTTAGCTCAGTGGTTCTAGCGCCTGCCTCACAAGTACAAGGTCCTGAGTTCGATCCCTGGTAACATACAATACTGGGCATGGTAACTCATGCCCACCAGCAATCAATACCACATACCACAGTGCTGGGCGTGGTGGCTCACGCCTGTAATCCCAGCATTGGAAGGCAGAGGCAGGAGGATTGCTGAGTTTGAGGCTTGCCTGGGCTACATAGTGAACTCAGGGCCAGCCTGAACTACAAAGCGAGACCCTGTCTCAAAGAAAAAAAAAAAAAAAAAAAAGAAATACAAACTCTAGAGGTTTTAGCACTGGGTATAAGGGTTGAGGGCCTCAGGGGGACTGTGCAGTGAGTCTAGCCCTTGATAGACTCAAGTCCTTTTAGGTACAGGAAGCATTCTTTTGAAGGTTTTTTGAACACATATTTTGTTCCATCATTGCCAGCCACAATGAGCAAGTCTTCTTCAGAGACCCATGGACACCCCCACAGTGCCAGCTCCCCTTCGGAACGGGTGTTCTCTATACCCGTGTCCCGGAAGGCCCCTCTCAGTACCCCTGGGACCCCTGTCCTTGAGGACTTTCCCCAGAATGATGATGAGAAGGAGCGACTGCAGCGGAGGCGCTCTAGGGTCTTCGACCTGCAGTTCAGCACAGACTCGCCTCACCTCCTCGCCTCCCCATCCAGCAGGTGACCAGAGTTGGGGACTGCTGTCTTCCAGGCGGCCACTTTGGGTGGGCTGCATGGGTCCTGGTGTCTCTACATTTCCTCATAGATTCTGGGTCTGGGTTTTGGAAAGGAACAGATTGTGGGTCATTGTTGAGGTTTTTGGTGTGTTATCCATTTAGGAATATTTTTTTTCCCATTTAGGAATGTTGATGTTTCAGCTACAGTCCCTAAGTTTACAAACACACAGATTACGGAGCATTACTCCACCTGTATCAAGTTGTCCACTGAAAATGTAAGTATTTGCTGGTTGTAACTGCAGATTTTGTATCTTGATCATGGGGGAACCTAGTTTTCTGGAATTGGTGGAGAAGATGTTTTCTTGAATTTGTGGAAAATCATTGTGTTCTCTAATGGTGCTTCCTGGCACTGATGTCACTCAGCATGATTTTGACCTTTGGTGCTCCTCTGTATAGGTGGCCTGCTACCTGCCATTTGGCTCAGGGCTAGTGTGCTTTCTGGACCAGCCTGAGTGGAGCCCTCTCTCTCTTGTCTTGCTGTGTAGTTCAGGCTGGCCTTGAACTCACTATGTAGCCCAGGCTGCCCTTGAACTCATGGCCATCCTCCTGCCTGAGCCTCCTGAATGGTGGGTTATAGGCTTGCACCATTACACCCACCTTCTTCCTTTTTAAGTGAGAATGACGGCAGTGCCTGCCTTATAGGGTTTTTCTGTGTGTGATTATTTGTCCTTGCCTTGAGAAGGAGGAGGAAGCATGTGTGTGTAGATTTGGTTCTGTTGTCAAGTGTTTGTAAAAATTGAGATCAGGGGCGGAAAATAGGTAGCCTGTAAAAACTCAGCTTCCTGTATTCAGAGAAGTATTATGACATTAGCCGAGGCTCCAAATAATAAACCTTGCTGCATTTTTCTATTTCCAGAAAATCACTACCAAGAATGCTTTTGGCTTACACTTGATTGATTTCATGTCAGAGATCCTTAAACAGAAGGACACTGAACCTACTAACTTTAAAGTAAGAAGGATGTATACTTTTTATTTTTATATCTAATGAATGTTACTTGAGAATTCAGCAAGTGCATGAGGATCTTCAAGATGAGACATTATAGTAACTGTCTTTTCTAAGTGGATGAATCACAGAGACGAAAGATGTGTTTACTCCCTACCAATCTGTCATTTTTCTTGGGACGTGCAAGTGTTTTATGAAACTTACTGGTTGTGCTTTCTGTGAAGTGCTTTTTTCTGCCTCTCAATGAATTCAGCTCTGCTGGTTTGACTAGGTAGCTGCTGGTACCCTGGATGCCAGCACCAAGATCTACGCTGTGCGTGTGGATGTTGTCCATGCTGATGCATACAGAGTCCTGGGGGGCCTCGGCAAGGACACCCCATCTCTGGAAGATGCAGAGGACCCCGGTGCAGGTGTGTAGGCCAGGATCCAGACTTACATCTTCTTTAGGGTGTGTCAAGTAGTTATGTGAGTGATACATTGGAGTGAAGTCACAAGAATTGAGTTATTTTATGGAAGAAATGGACATTTTCAGAATTATCAGCATCTCTCAAAACTGTTTTTTTTTTGGACCTTTGTTGTTGTTTCTCCATAAGGCAATCTGATTTGGTAGTGCAAGTTATTTTTCTTTGAAAAAGATAACCATATAAAAGCTTTTAGATTTTTATTTAGGCAAGGATGAGTAAACTTTACCAACTAGAGAGCTTTTGACTTGGATGTCTTTGGAAATTGACTTACATTAAAGTAAAAATACTTATTGTAGTAATTCAGTTTCATAAGCTGCATTTAGACAGTGCTTATTATTTATAGTGAATTTCATACATTTAAATTATGGCCACACATTTAAATTATGGCCACTGTTGAGGGTTTTGAGGAAGTTGAATTAGTCCAGTAACATTCTTCAAAGCAGTCTCTGCAGTACAGTCTTATTACTTCTTTTAGATGGAAGTGCTACTGAAACAGGATCAACCAAAAAGGCTCCAAAACCAAAGAAGAAGCATTCCTACAAAACTATCGAGCAGAATATAAACAACCTCAACGTCTCTGAAGCAGATCGAAAGTGTGCGGTGAGGAAGTGTCTCCCCACAGTGTGGGTTCTGACTCACTCAGAACCTCACTGAGACTTGGTGGGGGTGAGGCTGCCTGCTGTTCTGGGCTCTCATAAGCCATAGGGAGTCAAATATTTAGCTGGTGTCTGCATTATCTGGAGCTTCATAATGAAGTCTGAGGTGGTAAATCCCTTTTTTTCAGAGTACTTGAGTGGAAAGAGATTGCAAATTATGGAGGAATATGGTTAGAAATTTCCAAGTGCACAGCAGTGGTGAGGACAGTTAACATTTGCTGCACACCCTATGGATGCCAGGTGCTTGCCTAAGCTTGGAGCCATTGAATTGTCTTTTTTATATCTAGTAAAGGGTAACAGGTGCACCTGCTAGGTAATGTGCCCAGCAGACAGTGAGGGAACTGGGACTCAAAACTTAGTGGCTTTACGCCGGGTGTGGTGGCTCACGCCTGTAATCCCAGCACTCGGGAAGCAGAGACAGGAGGATTGTGGAGTTCGAGGCTTGCATGGGCTACATAGTGAGCTCAGAGCCAGCCTGAACTACAAAGTGAGACCCTGTCTCAAAAAAAAAAAACAACAACAACAACAAAAAATTTAGTGGATCTGCTTCAAGAAATAGCCCTGGAGCACTTTAAACACCAAGAAAGCAAATGATGTTGCTCTACTTTTTTTTCCCAAAGTTTATTATTAAAAACATTTTTTAAGGGCTGAGGCCCTAGCCCAGCATGTGGAAGTTTCCTGACAACATGTCTTTATGTTCATGGCTTGCATCTGTTCTTGTGTTCAGGTAGATCCCATGTTTCAGAAGACCGCCGCCTCATTCGACGAGTGTAGCACAGCAGGCGTGTTCCTCTCCACTCTGCGCTGCCAGGACTACCGGAGCGAGCTGCTCTTTCCTTCTGATGTTCAGCCTCTCTCCACTGGGGAGCCTTTTGAACTGCCGGATTTGGGCTGGGTAGAGATGACAGATCTGAAAGGTTAGCACAAACCATGCCTGTCCCAGAGAAGATTCTCATGACTGTAGGTATGGCTATCAGATGCTTGTGCTGACTCACTCCCCTGGGTTGCCACATGGAGTGTCTTCAGGTGGTGTTTAGCTCTAGGCGTGTTGTCTAAACAGTAACCCATGCTTCTCAGTGTCTGTGCGTATGTTCCTGGGTGCCTACTGTCCTCTGTGGCTCAGGATCAGCCTGGATATTAGAGTTTGGGATTGGGGAAGGGGGCTTAATGAGACCTGTTCGTCTTCATTTGCTATGAGTCCAGGAGGCCATGAGGAGGAGAGGACATTGTCAGCTGTTTCCAGATCCCTGTGGCAGTCCAGGGACTGACCTGTGTGAGTCTGTTAGGCCTGTTATACCAGCATGGCAAGATCTGAACATATGCCCATTCTACCATTTAGCCCAGCCCTAGGTCCTTGAAAGGTGTGGAGCAGACACTGGGAAGGCCAAATTCAGGGTTGCAAGAGCTGCACTTGCCTGGAATTTTTTCTTTTGTGGTACTGGGAACTGAACCTAGGGATTTTCCACTGAGCTACATTCTCAGTGTGTTTTTATTTTGACACAGGGTCTTGCAAAGTTGTCAAAACTGAGCTCAAACTTAAAATCCTCTGCCTCAGCCTCCCAGAGGACAGTGATCACAAGTGTGTGTCATTGCCCCTGGTTCTGTGATTGCCTTTTGCAAGTTGGGTGATGTTGATCTTTCCCCACTGAGCAGAGCTGTGCAGATGTCAAGGCACTCATTCTTGTCCTTTCTGTTCTTGCCTTAATTTTGCTGAGTATAACTGGTGGGGGCTGACAGTCTGTTCACCACATATTCTGCCTTCAGCTGGCTCTGATCTTCTTTGTTTTTGAGATAGGGTCTCGCTTTGTAGTTCAGGCTGGCCCTGAGCTCACTGTAGCCCAGGCAAGCCTCGTACTCATCCATCCTGCCTCTGTCTCCCAGATGCTGGGGATTATAGGCATGAGCCACCACACCTGGAACTGTGGATTTGGTACCAGGGATCAAACTTGGGACCTTGCACTTTCGAGGCAGATGCTGGAACTACTGAGCTAAATCCCTGGCCCTGGCTCTGATCTTCTGAGGTGCATGAGTTTGGGACTAAAAATAAGCACTCTCACTTACTTTCTTATGTGCTCAGTGTGCTTTAGAGGAAGGATTTTTGGTTTCCCTCACAGTGTAGGGCAAGAGTTCATTTCAGCCTGTACTTCATCTATGCTTCAGGCTTTTTCTGTAATGTTTTACTAAGCCTGGCAGTGACAGTGTGTAGCCTGGCCCACTGTGGCATGTTCCTGTGTTGCTGCTTATTCCCAGAGAGCAATCAGCATATGGAGGTTGGCAGTCTACCAGTGCTGACACCTCACTGCTAGAGAACAGTGAGGTGACTGTCCTCTAGTCTCACGGTGTCCCTTGGCGGGAGGTCTGCAAGAAACCACAGTGCACCTGCCCCACTGACCCTTGTTCTCTGTGTGCTCCCCTGCAGCGCCCTTGCAACAGTGTGTGGAAGATTCCCAGATCTGCCCCTCTCTGGCTGGCTTCCAGTTCACCAAGTGGGACAGTGAGACGCATACTGAGGTATGATTTGCTGGGGCTCAGAAGGGCCCCAGGCCTTTCTCCTGGGGTAGTGATTTCGGTTGAACAGCTCAAGATTAGTTCTGCTGAGGTATGATCTGCTGGGGCTCAGAAGGGCCCCAGGCCTTTCTCCTGGGGTAGTGATTTTGGTTGAACAGCTCAAGATTAGTTCTGCTCAGTGGAAACCAAAACTGTGGGATCATGTTATTTAACTATGAGTACAGAAAATATTTCTTTTGGCATTTCTGCAAAGCTGAAAACCTGGGTGGGTCGGGGTGGGTTGGTGAAGGGAGCATTGTAGGTGGCTATGCCGTTTGTGAATGAGCTTCTTTTTTTTTTTTTTTGAGATAGGGTCTTGCTTTGTAGTTCAGGCTGGCCCTGAGCTCACATGTAACTCAGGCAAACCTCAAACTCAGCAGTCCTCCTGCCTCTGCCTCCCAAGTGCTGGGATTACAGGCATGAGCCACCATGCCCCACACTGTGGTAGTGGTACTGATTGCTGGTGGGTATGAGTCACCACACCCAGTATTGTTGTATGCGGTTACTGGGATCGAACCAGGGACCTTGCACTTGCTAGTCAAGCACTGGAACCATTGAGCTAAATCTCCAGCCCATGAATTTTTTTTTGTGGTGCTGGGGATGGAATACAGAGTCTTATACATGCTCGGAAAGCATTCTACCACTGAGCTATATCCCAGCCCCCCCCCCTTGTTTTTTAATTCCCAGCCCTTTTAAGAAAAATTTAAAATAGCATTCTCTCCAGGTTACCCAGGCTGGCTTCCAATTTGCAATTCTCCCACCTTAGCCTCCCAAGTAGCTGGCATTACAGGCATGCCCCACCACACTTGGCATATGTGAACTTTTTTTAATTAGAGTTACTCTCAAACATGGTTACTCTAGTGGCCTCAGATCTCAAGCTGCTATCAAGTTTAAGGCATTTCCTGCTTGTTGGGGTCGAGTCCCTTGGCACACAGTTGCCTGAGAAATTGTCATGTGTGAGGCTTTACTTGATATATTTTTAGCATGGCCCCTTTAGCCTCCTTAACACAACATCCAAAATAAACGATCTCCATGGAAAACTGTTTCTCTACACATGCAGTTAATGAGTGCAGATTCCTGTTTCATGTTTTGCAAAACGTGCCTGACAATGCAGCCTCATCCTGTGCTGTACAATATAAACTTCCTCAGTGCCTGGCTCTTGGGAGAGTGCTGGCTCTGGAGGTGTGGGCAGGACAGTGGTGTGAGACAAGGAAAAGGCTGGGAGCCGGATTGCGGGGCAGAGCTGGGGCATTCACGGCCAGAGAACCCTCTCTCGTTCCTGCAGTCTGTGTCAGCCTTGGTAGACAAGTTCAAGAAGAACGACCAGGTATTTGATGTCAATGCTGAGGTTGAGGAGAGTGATGGCGGGGACTTCCTGGACGGGCCCTTAGAGGACGACTTTGATGCCAACGATGAGCCTGAGCACACTGCAATGGGAGACTGCGAAGAGTTCAAGAGCTGGAAGGAGTCCTGCCAGGTCCAGAGCTGCCAGTAAGGCTCTCAGGGTCCCAAAAAATGTTTCCAGAGGTCTAAACAGGTCTCCTCAGGGAGATAAGACTTTGTCTCTTATTGGTTGGTCTAGTGTTGGGCTGTGTTGGGCATATCAGCAAAGCCTGATGGTAGAGTCAGTACCTGCTCTGTGGGTTGGCCAGGACATTTTGGTTATCAGACTGACACTGTAGGAGCTAGTAAGGACAAGAGTGATTTAATCCTGGAAAAATACCTGGGATCTAAACTGGATGATGGCCCCATAGTCTCATCTAGTTGGAAGGCTAAAGCAGGAAGATTAAAAGATTGAGCCCAGGGTTGGAGATTTAGTTTAGTGGTTCCGGCACCTGCCTAGCAAGTGCAAGGTCCCTGGTTCATCCCTAGTAACCATACACAACAATACTGGGAGTGGTGGCTCATGCCTGTAATCCCAGTACACGGGAGGCAGAGGCAGGAGGACTGCTGAGTTCAAGGCTTGCCTGAGCTACATAGGGAGCTCAGGGCCAGCCTGAACTACAGAGCAAGACCCTGTCTCAAAAAAAAAAGGACTGAGCCCAGTCTGGATAACTTAACAAGATCCTGTTTCCAAAAAAGGATTAAAGTGCCGGGCATGGTGGCTCACGCCTGTAATCCCAGCACTCAAGAGGCAGAGACAGGAGGATTGCTGAGTTCAAGGCTTGCCTGGGCTACATAGTGAGCTCAGGGCCAGTGTGAACTACAAAGCAAGACCCTGTCTCAAAAAAAAGGACTGAAGATGTAGGTCTTCAGACTGAAGACGTAGGTAGAGCACTTGCCTGACATGCATGAAGCCTTGAGTTTGATTCCCATACTACAAAACTGAAATAGCTTACCTAATGTGTAGTAGCTACTCTAGTGTGGCTGTCATTCCCACTGGCCTGGGTGGAGGGGGGGGCTCCCTTACACACACTGCACAAGTGCTGGCTCTGGCCATGTCAGTGACAAGACAGTAAGCAGATGAGTTGCTTATACAATGCTGTAGCACTTGCCAGAGAGATAAGAAGGGTGACTAAGCAGTGCTGGTTACTAGGTGGGCTGGCTGGGGCAAGCCAAGTGGAGTTAAGTACACACACTTGAGCGTGTGGGGGAGGGCTGGGAAGAGGGAGTGGAACTGAATAGCATTACCAAAAAAACTCGGAAAACTTGGTTAGCTTTCATTAGATGCACTTGATGGGTCAGTATTTAATTCCCACCATGACTGGAAGCAGTATCTCAACTTTTCAAAGTTCTAGTATGGGCCAGGACCTCCTCTGTCCACACTGCAACCCTGTGGGCCTAGTACCATTTGGGCAAAGCCTTGGGTGTTGGTTGTGTAATTCCCAGTGGGTGCAGTCTGAGCACACTGCTTGAGGGCCTCCAGGGTGTAAGGTTTCTTTCTTGAGCTCAACTGGCCTGCCCCATGGAAGATGGCTAGGTTGAAGATATGTCTCAGAATTGGGGTAGAGATTGGGGGCCTGAACCAGGCTGGTGCCTCTGGGTGAGTCACACATCCTGACCTGTTAGCCTCTCTTGATTTATCAGCTGACTTAGCTTTCCTGTGCCCATTGCCGGCCTGTCTGCCAGGAGGTAAGGATAGCCAGCAGCAGGGGTGAGCTCTTCTAAAGCTGCAGTCACACATTAGAAAAGAGTGCTCATGTTTCCTACTGAGTCTGAACAGATGTCTCCATTTTTTCTGGTTCCAAACACTAGACCTTGGACTCTGTCCTAAGTATGGGCTGTGGCTGTCATCTGGACTTTGTCCAGCTTCAAGTTCCCTGTCCTGGCCACGGGATTGGCCTTTCATGGGGCTCACTAAGGTTTCTGTGGAGGTGACCTAACCCTACCGGAAAGCTGTGAAATATGGGCAGTGTTGGTGCCCTTGGGTTTCATCTTCATAAACCAGAGGGCTGGGACTAATGGAGAATCGTCCTCTTTGCTTGAGTAGAGCATGTGCATACCATGTGTGAGACCCTAGTTCACTCCCTGGATCACAAAACAGTCAGCTGAAATTTTTTCAGTCCCTTGTTCTAACTTTGTTCCAGATGCTATGCCAGTGCCTCATTATTTCCCATCTATTACATATTATATAGAAACATAATTGACTAATCTTGCTCAGATCTGTAGGTACTGTTGTCACCCTCTTACCAACTTGGAAAATGACCCCTAAGGTGGCGTGTGGAGTAGATCTCTTAGCACCCAGCACAGTGGCCAGACTTTTCTGTGTGGGGAGCTTTGGGTGGCAACATCCACTCCAGATAGGGATTGCCTCATGCTCTTCATACCGCCTGGGTGCACCCAGGTTGAATCTACTGAAATGAAAGATCATCAGGTGTCTGGCTCAAGGCAGGCCAGGGCAGTGCTAGGTGATAAACACTGCTGTCAGGTAGAAGGCCCGTGTTACTGGTGCTGGATGGTAACTTTGACATCAGGGTAAGGTTAGAAGTAACCCCTCCAGCTGGTCCTCTGGGGCGAGTATGCTCTAGAGGTGCCCCATGCTAGAGGACCAGAGCATGGACTCTTGTGCCTGCAAGAAGCATATTGTTGGGCTGGCTGATGCATAGGGCAGTGGACCGCAACAGGACTGAAGGGCAGCAGGGATCCTTTGATGATGAGAGGCGTAGGGAGAGGGTGTCTTTTGGAAGTTTGTGGAGGGACAGGCTCGGACTGGATTCTCTTAGCTATCAAGTGGGACTTTGGGTGGTAGGTGCCTGCTGTACCACTTGCGTGGTGAACAAATTGTTGGTGACTGGAATTCAGAACCTTCAGGGACTCCATGCAGCCTGGGCCAGGGCCTCAGGAGGTAGCCAAGCTCTATACTTTGCCTGTTGATGGTCAGCCACCAGAACTCCTGACAGCAAAGTGCCCCTATTGCTGGCTTGCTGCTGAATAATGTAAACGAGGCATCAAGTACTCTGACAGTCAAGGTCTTAGACAAGAAACATTCTTTTTTTTTTTTTTTTAGTGTATTTCAACTTCTAAAATTGTTTTAATTACATAATAAATGCACCCTCCCTCTCTTTCTCTTTCTCCCTCTCTTTCTTTTGATTATATAAAGCCAAAGTGTGCATTGTAGAGCTTTCTTAACTCACCTGGCTGTCTGGAATGGCCTCACCACCCTCACCCCATGGGGGTAGCACAGCCCTTGCAGAAAGAGCTGCTGCACTATTCTAGCTCTTTGGAGAAGGGGTGAAAATCTAAACCCAAACGCAATGGTGGACATGTCACCCTAGGAAAGAATAAAGCTAGAGACCCACCAGATCATGATGGGGCCCTGAAGTGTTCGAAGGGGTAATAGTGAGACTAGCAAACACCTTGTTCCTGCAGCAGTGTCTGCTGGCACCCTCACCATGGGAAGCAAGGAGTACTGTTACTGTGCATGACGCGAGACCGGGACTCGGGGTGCTTCCAGCTCCACCCCTCATGGTTTACTGCCTGTGTATTCTTATACAGAAACTTCAGTTCTCAGAAAAAAGGAAAGAAACACATGCAACTTAAGTAATTTCTCTGTACTCTTCAGTAGTTTCTCAACTGAGTAAATTAGCATTTTACTTAGGACCTTGAAACATCTCAAGTACTTGGATAGACATGAACATAATGTTACAAAATTAGAAACAAATCCTCTAGAAAGTTAAGGATGGGGGGATTGTTAATGATGGATTTATTTTGGAATTGCACCAAGAAATGCCGTTCACTGTGGGAAGGTAGGTGAGTGGCATCTCCAGTGACATTGTATGCTTTACATATAGACACATGGTTGTGTTATATGTAACATTTATGCTCTTGTGTGCATTACAGGGAAGAAATGATTTCCCTCGGGGATGGAGACATTCGAAGCATGTGTCCCCTTCTGTCCATGAAACCTGGAGAATATTCCTACTTCAGTCCCCGTACTATGAAGATGTGGGCTGGCCCTGATCATTGGCGCTTTCGGCCTCGACACAGACGTATGTACTTCTTGGTGGACCCTTAGGACAAGAGGCAATGTAGATGACCAGCTGGGACAGGAGATGCTGGAAGCTGTCACAGATGAGGCAGCCTGGGATAAGGGCCAGTTAAACCCACAGGTTCCGAGTGGGAAGGGTAAGGCCCCAGGGTAGAAGGACTATGCCCACAGCCTCATGCCACTCATGAGAAATGTTAGCCTCACTTGAAGCCACAGGGGTGACCCTGACCCGGAATATACCAGAGTCACTGCAAAGGCGGCACCTGCCTTCCAGGTGCTGTGTCCTAAGGGAAAACTCAGCATATGTCTTAGAGCGTCTTGTGAGCCCAGCATGAGTTCTGCAGTTGAAGTGTAGGAGGTGGGTGTGAAGCTCCTCAGCTGTTGAAGTCTCACAAGGTGAAGTAATTAAGCCCATAACTGTTCCTCTATACAGAAGACACCACCTCCCAGTCAGAGACCAGGAAGAAGAGCACAAAGAAAGATTTTGAGATAGACTTTGACGAAGATATTGACTTCGATGTATATTTTCGAAAAACAAAGGTCTGTACTGGATTTATTACCATTTGTGTTGTCTTAAATTACTCTCCCTTTCAAATGTGAGTTAATGGAAATGTGCCTGTTTTCTGTCCCACATCCTTAAGCCTAACTCAAAAGGACCTTTGAGAAATGGTCCCGGATAGGGTTAGAAGAATCACCTATGCAGGAAGCCAGAGAATGTTGGGCAGGCTTTATACAGACATTTATCTCCGATGGTGGACTGGTGCTGCTTGAGCTCCTTAAAAAAAAGGCCAAGATGTGCTGGGTGTGGTGGCTCACGCCTGTCATCCCAGCACTCGGGAGGCAGAAGCAGGAGGATTGCTGAGTTCCAGGCTTACCTGGCCTCCATAGTGAGCTGAGGGCCAGCCTGAACTATGAAAGCGAGACCCTGTCTCAAAAAAAAATGGCCAAGATACCCAGCATGCTGGCTCATGTCTGTAATTCTAGCACTTGGGAAGCAGAGGTGGGAGGATTGCTGAGTTCCAGGCTTGTCTGGGCTACATAATGAGCCTAGGGCCAGCCTGAACTACAAAGCGAGACACTGTCTCAAAAAAGAAAAAAAAAAAAAAAAACAAGATATTTGACCATTGTTATTAAATATGCCTTAAAACTTTGTTTTAAATGAATAGGCTGCAACTGTCCTGAGCAAGTCCACCTTGGATAACCAGAACTGCAGAGCTACCACTCTCCCTGCAGATTTCCACTATGAGATCAACACCCTTGTACAGCTGCATCTCAAACCAGGCTTGAGGGTGAGGCCACCCTGGGCTCCTTGGGGCTGCTGTCAAGGGTACGCATGTTGACAAGTGGCTGGTGGCGAGACTGTCTGCAGCGCCGCTGAGGAGAGGACACAAGGACAGATGTCTGTGAGACAAGGGGCTGGCCACAGTGGCACCTGCCAGTATCGTGGCACTTTGGGAAGCTGAGGCAAGAGAATAGCAAGTTTGAGTCTTATATAACTTAGCAAGATCTTGGCTCAAAAAATATAACAAGGACTGGAGGTGTAGCTCCATGCAAAGGCTCTAGACTCAATCCCCAGTACAAAAACAAGAACAAAGAGCCAGGCGTGGTGGCTCACGCCTGTAATCCCAGCACTCGGGAGGCAGAGACAGGAGAATTGCTGAGCTCGAGGCTTGCCTGGGCTACATAGTGAGCTCAGCGCTAGCCTGAACTACAAAGCAAGACCTGTTTCAAAAAAAAGAACAAAGAAGAAAAGAAATAGCTCAAGTGCTGGGCACTAGGTTGAGATTCCACAGACTTATGGTTATTTCATGAATCTGACTTTCTCGTTGAAGCTGTGGCAGCGCTTCCCTGGTACTGCACACAGACCACTCTGCTTGCTCATGACCCAGGTGCAGGAGGGAGCTGCAGTGACACGTGGGGTCGTGTCCTCAAGTGCATCTGCCTGTGGAGCATCTAGACCACCTGGCCTGATGCCCTCATTTCTGTCTGCCTCCTGGCCTATGGCTCCTCTTGTGGCGCTAATGGCAGGGGATGGGGTTCCTGTCACAGTGGCAGAGCAAGGCTGAGCCGCACGGGTGTACTCATTCCCACCAAGACTGATCTGGCTCCTTGGAAGGCTGCTTGTCAGGACCTTGTATAGGGACTGCTGTCTGCAGAAAGGCAGGTTATTAATTAACATACCTATACTTGTATTACAAGTCCATTGAGTTTGTTTTCTTTTTTCCCCAAAAGACAGAAAGTTGTGGAGTTGTATTAAAATATTCATTAAAGCCTTATTCACATGTCCAGGTGAGACCCCTGTTGTAAGGACCACAGATGCCCAGAGGGCTGTGGTCAGTGGCCTCCTGAAGACAGTTCTGTGAGGCCATGGATGTCACCACAGGAGGGCACTAGGCGGCCCCCTGTGGGTTTTCATCCAAGTCAGTCAAATGTGACAAGTTGATTTCCTTTCAGGTGGCTGATCGGGGGTCTCCAGCTTTCAGTTTTAGTGCAGGACCCATTTCTCACATAAACCTCCGCAGAAGACATCACTGAAATCAGAAGCTGGCTGCTCTGGAGGCCTTGGGCTGCGCAGGACTCTGGGCCCTGCTCTTCTGTGGGGAGATGATGTGTGGACAGCTGCGCTTCTTAGAGCAGTTGAGGTGTAGGACTCAAGCTTGACTCCCCAACCTAGTGCTCTTTTCTAGGAATTACTTTTTGCATTTTTTGTTTTGTACTTTCCTTTATTCTAGTTACTTAAAATGGGCCAGCGCCAAAAGACAGGGACTGAGCATTATGAAGAAATTGGGGACTATGACTACAACAACCCCAACGACACCTCCAACTTTTGCCCTGGACTCCAGGTAAAGAAGATAAGCTCTGTTGTTCCCTCTAAAAGGAGATCCTTTCTTCTCAGCCTCTCCTCTGTGGCAGAACTGGTGGGGTCCTCTGGGTGCAGGTTCTGCCCTTCATGCCAGGTACCCTCATGAGACAAAACCTAAACGGGTTGGTGCACAGGTGGAGTCCTTCACCTGAGCCGTGAGCAGCAGTTTTGGCTACTTGGGGTTTTCCTAGAAATGCGAACACTTCTGTCCTTAAGAGCCAGTCTTCTGGCTGGCTGAAAAACTAGACAGACGTGAGAAGGAAGTATGGCCCAGAGGAGCAAAAAGTCTTCAGGGCTTTCAGACACCCCAAGGCAGGAGACCAGGCTTCCACCTCTGACTTTACCTCTTACATTGTGACTTTTGAGCTTGGACGAGCCACTTTCCATCTTTAGGTTTTGTCTTTGGCTAAATAATTTCCATTTCCCACTAGTAAGTCTCCTAATGAGATAGTAAATACAGTGGCAGAAGGGGGACACATTAGGCCTCATCTATGCCTGTGTGTGGGGAGGAAAAGGGCCGGGAAGAAGAGTTACACCCCGTGCTCCCCACATGGAGGAGAGGCAGGTTGTGAGAGGCTAATGCAGACCCCACCTGGCCCCTGAGCAGTGCTTCCCCATGGTGGGAGCCATCAGGAGAGCTGCACCCTCGCCTCCCTAGCCCTCCCCTCCCAAGTCCTGCCTGCTTGCTTGGTGTGGTCTTGAGAAAGCCTCTTTCACCAGCTTCAGGCAGTGACCTGCTGCCTGCCAGACTCCCCAGGAATCTCCTGTGCTTTCCTTTGGGGTTGAGGGGTGCCTGGGATTGAACTAGGGGATCATGTGCTGACCTCTATCTTCTGCCTCTGTCTTACGCCTTTGTTGCATAAGAAGTGCAGACTGTGTCTCCAGTATTTCAGGACACTGTGTTGTGTATTTTTTCTCTTTTTTTTGGTACTGGAGCTTGAACTCACAACCTTGTGCTTAAGAGGAAGGTGTCAAAACCACTGAATTAAATCCCAGGCCTCAGGACACTTTCTGTTAAATCTTCATTGCTAGAAACCACAGGCCATATGACTTTTGGGATGGTTAAATTCCTTTAACTCTTGCCTTAGAGGTCTTAGGGTGGTAAAAGGTCATCTCCAGGAGGGTTTATGTGGAACAGAAAAAGCCAAATGGCCCTGTGGACGTGGCTTACTTTGGAAGAGCTGGGTGGTCTGTTCTGGCTCTGCACGCTTGGCTGTATTTCATGAATATTCCTAAGCCCCTGCATCAGCATCCATTGAGCCTGAAGAGCTGTTTCCTTGCCCAGGCTGCTGACAGCGAATCCGAAGATTCAGATGACTTACTGGGAGCGCCGGTTGGGACCTTTCACCTCACATCTGACCCCTGCCACACACCTACTGCAGTGCAAGAGAATGGTGACGCTCCTGAGGGTCAAGTCGACATCACAACCTATGGGGAGTCCAACCTGGTGATTGCACCTCAGAAGGTAAAGATGTGGTAGCTGAAACTTGCAACATTCTCCTGCAGTCTATTAAATTTACATCCCATAAGAATCCTGTCAGCCCTATCCCCATCCCCATCCCAATCTCACTGTCTTGGTTTCAACCTATTGCTCTCCAAGTGGCTAAGTCTTTTTTTATTTTATTTTATTTTTTTTTTTGCGACAGTGTCTTGCTTTGTAGTTCAGGCTGGCTCTGAGCTCACTATGTAGCCGAGGCAAGCCTTGAACTCAGCAATCCTTCTGCCTCTGCCTCCCGAGTGCTGGGATTACAGGTGTGAGCCACCACACCCGGCTCTTTTTTTATTTTTTGAGACAGGGTCTCGCTTTGTAGTTCAGGCTGGCCCTCAGCTCACTATGTAGCCCAGGCAAGCCTCAAACTCAGCATCCTCCTGCCTCTGCTTCCCGAGTGCTGGGATTACAGGTGTGAGCCACTACGCCCCGGCACTGTGGTATGTGGTACTGATTGCTGGTGGGCATGAGTCACCACGCCTGGTATTGTTGTATGTGGTTACCGGGGATCGAATCAGGGACCTTGCACTTGCTAGGCAGGCACCGGAACCACTGAACTAAATCTCTGACCCATGGCTGCAGGGAGGGATGAGTGTCAAAGAGGTTGGTGAGGAATAAGTGACCCTCTTCAAAGAGCTTTTCCATCCCTTCATTCGTGTGTACATGCTGGGCGAGCGCTCTTACCACCCTCCCCATGCCAGCTCCTGAGGGCGCAATAAACTGCATACATGATGCTGAACTGTCACCAGAGTAAAGCAGGCGCATGCAGGCTGCAGGCAGAAGGTGTGGGTGTGGTGCCACTTCAGCAGGGCTGGCCATGCAGCCCACCCTCACCAGTGCCACTCCACACCAGCCAGTAGGTTGGGTGCTTTCGTTAGCATGTGATCCGCTTATCCCTTTTGCACTAGAACACGAAGTTACCCTTACTGCAGTTTATTTTTTCTGGGAAGAGGGTGGTACTGGCAATAGAACCCAGGGCTACTGGGCTATATCCCAGACCTTTAAAAAAAAAAAGAGGCAAGGTCTCACTAAGTTGCCAAGTCTAGCCTTAGACTAGGAATCATCCTCTTGTCTCAAATCCTGATCAAAAATAAATTTTTTTTTTTTTTTTTTTTTTTGAGGCAGGGTCTCGCTTTGTAGTTCAGGCTGGCCCTGAGCTCACTATGTAGCCCAGGCAAGCCTGGAACTCAGCAATACTCCTGCCTCTGGGCAGCAATACTCCCGGCACTGTGGTATGTGGTATTGATTGCGGGTGGGCGTGAGTTACCATGCCCAGCACTGTACGTGGTTACTGGGGATCAAACTCAGGACCTTGCGCTTGCGAGGCCGGCGCCAGAACCACTGAGTTAAATCTCCGGCCCTCAAAAAGAAATTTAAAAAAAAAAATTTTTTTTTTTTTGAGATAGGATCTCACTGTGTAATTTAGGTGGGTCTTGAACACACTATGTACTGAAGCTGTCCTCAGACTCACAGTGATCCTGTTTCAGACTTCCGTTTTTGTACTTAACCATGTGCACCACAACACCCAGCTAAGAAATTAAATTGAACATGAGGGACTTAGTATGTCCAGAGAGAACCCTGTCACTGTTTGGTTTCCCTTTTGAATACTCCCTTCTCATCCAGAGTGGCTGTCTGCTATTCCATCTTGTTTTCTCTCTCCCCTTTCCACCTACCTTCAAATAAATTGTCTTCTTTTACTTTAAAAAAAGGAAAAACTGTATTAGCTCCAGAGTTTTTACAACAAATTGGTGTTTCATTCTTCGGCTTAGTCTTACCTTGTCACCTACCTCTCAGGTAAATAAAATTGAAATTCACTATGCCAAGACTGCCAAGAAGATGGACATGAAGAAGCTGAAGCAGAGCATGTGGAGTCTGCTGACAGAGGCCCCCCGAAAGGAGGAGGCCAGTGCTGAGGTAGGTGAGGGTACTACATGGCACATGAGAGCCAGAGGCCAAACTGGTGCCCCAGACATATTCACTCGTGCTGATGGCCAAAGCAGAAAACATCTGCTGCTTGAAAACAAGAGCAGTTTGATAACTAAGTGATATACCCAATGTGAATTAAAGCCGAGGTAGAATACATACTGCTGGTGGCAGTTTAAATTGAAAGAGGACCTTTTAGAAAGTAAAGTATGTAGAACAACTTATCAGGTGCCATAAAATGTTGGAACCCTGGGCCGGAGGGTTAGCTCAGTGGTTCCGGCGCCTGCCTTGCAAGCGCAAGGACTGAGTTCGATCCCCGGTTACCACATATAATGCTGGGCGTGGTGGCTCACACCTGTAATCCCAGCACTCGGGAGGCAGAGACGGGAGGATTGCTGAGTTCGCGGCGGCTTGCCTGGGCACCATGGTGAGCTCAGGGCCAGCCTGAACTACAAAGCGAGACCCTGTCTCCAAAAAAAGCAAAAAAAAAAAAAATGTTGGAACCCTTTGATCTAGTAATTCTGATTTGGGGGGTGAATGAATTCTCAGTGAGGAAGTTGCAGAGAAACCGTCATGATGTCAGTTTCTTTTTCTTTGAGAAGGAGTCAAAGCGCGACTACTTGTCCAACTCATTGGACTCAGGCAGCCTCCTGTTCAGACCCTTCCTGCTCAGGGAGCTTCAGGGCTCTGGAACTCAGCCACTGGCTGGGAAGTGGGCATTCATGGCTTGACTGAGGGCAAGAGCTGGTCTCAGGTGTATGGGAGAAAGCTTCAGTCCTGCCTGGAGTTCATCTCTTAACACAATCAGCTTCGAGTGCAGGAAAAGACTTGCTTCTTAAAGAGGGAGGCGAAGCCAGGCATGATGGCATATGCCTATGATTTTAGCACTCGGGAGGCTGAGGCAGGAGGATTGCTGTGAGTTCAAGGCTACTCCACCTTATACAGCAAGACCCTGTCTCAAAACAACAATAAAGAGGGAGGAGGGTTCTGCTTGTCTTTGAGACTTAATGACTTCTCAAGCCCTACCCCCAGGAAATCTGGCTTATTAAAGGTTTATTCTTTTCTTTTTTTTTTTTTGGTGGTACCAGGGATTGAACTCTGGCCTTTGTGCTGCCAAGGTAGGTGCAGTACCACATGAGCTAAATCCCCAGTCCTCAAAAGGTTTATTCTTTTAAAAAATCATTTTACTTGAAATTAATCATACAGAAGTAGAAGAAAGGAAAATGATTTAGTATAATAAGCTCCCACTTCCAATAACTGAATGTTTTATTAGACCTTCGCCTATCTTATCTGACCCACACCTGTCAGTGAGCCTTGTGTGCTTCCTGACCCAGCCTTCCCACTGGACCTTGGTTCTCTGTGAAGTTGCCACGGCTTGTCTCAAACTTGGGATCCTACTCCAGCCCTCAAGTATCTAGATTATAGGCTATGACACCACACCTAGCCACAGATTATTTTTATGTACATGCTAGGCCAGGTACACTTTAACTGCTGGTGTTTTGTAAAGGGGAAGCAGGGTATTTATTGTTAGTTTACTTTTAAATTCAGGCTTTATGCTGCCTCTCGCTGTGTAATCCTGTTGAAGCTGTAAACCACCGTTTGTGTTACATTTTTTCCAAGGGCTTTGAGGCACCCTTTGCAGTTTCCGCTTTACCAGGATCACATCGGCCCCTGCTGATGTTTACTGTCACTAGGTAATGTCCCCATCTGCGGGCTGAGCCCCGGGACCTGATGTGTTCTCCAGAGATAGCCAGGGACATACTTCCCTGTTGTTCAAGTCTTCCCTGTGGTAGAAACAGCCTTGCGTGTGTCCTCGGGCATCTCAAAGTGCACTGGCCCTCCATGTCTGTCTTCCGGCAGGTGAACCTCACTGAACCTGGAGCAGAAGGAGCCTTGGTGAGGGTGGCTGGCGACAAGGTGCTCAGCAGGCTCACGAAGGACCTGCAGAAGAGGTGCGTGCTGGCTGGGGCAGGGCATATAAGAACACATGGGAACACGCAGAAACTGTCCTTTCTACACTGATGTGTGCCTGGTGTGACAGGCCTGCCATGTGTCTGCATTCTTCTGCCTTGGTAGTACTTTAAAGGGTGTCTCATTCCCAGATATGAAACTAGAGAAAGCTGCTGCATGGTACATCTGAAATAGCCCATGTCCTCACTGTTTCCTCCTTGCATGTGCGTGCGTATATGCATGCGTGCGTGCTTGCATGTGTGTGTGTGTGATGTGCATGTACGGGCGTATGTGTGGGGAGGTGTGAACAAGCCTGTGTTCTTCCCTTTACTCACCACTGTGCCCGCCCTGTTTCCAGCCTCCCCCCAACTATGGCCCAGAACCTCTCCATACCTCTGGCTTTTGCCTGCCTCCTACACTTGGCCAACGAAAAGGTAGGTCACTGGGGAGACAGGGAGGGTTGAGCATGCCTTACTCAGCACTCCTACCTTCTGGATCCTCTCTAGAGCTTCTGGAGCCTCATCAGAGCTTCCAGGTCTTCTATAGGGCATCTCACATGGTGCCTTCAACCCAGGGCATCAGCCAGGCACTGAGAAGTCACTCAACAAACGGGCACCAGGTTTGCCAGCAGTGGGAAAGGGGAAGATGTCCCAAATTGGAGAGTTTGGTTGAGACAGGGTCTCACTGTGTGAGCCCAGCTGCCCTCAGACTTGCAGTGATCCTTCTGGGTCAGCCTTCCTAGTGCGGGCACTACAGGTGTGCACTACCAGGCTCAACTTTATAGGAAGATTTTAGATGGTTGAATTATGATCATCCCAGGTTCCCAGCCTGAGAATGTAGAACGTTTTACTTCGCTGGGTGTTGAACACTTTAAAAGCCAAGGCCAAAGAGGAGACTTAAGGAAAATGTTGCCGAGAAGAGGAGAGGTAGAAGAAAGATGACCACTGCAGAAAGGGAGGCTGAAGGATGGGGGGTGCCAGCTGCTGTGTACAGGGAAGGAGGGCACAGGCAGTAGAGTCCCAGGTGCCCTGTCAGTGCAGCTGGGCACCTGGGGAAGTTGCAGAAAGAGCAGAGGGGGCTTCCTCTTAGGAGCCCTGAAGTGGTATAAACACTAACCCCATACACTGGGCACTTGGACACTGTGGACAATGTCAGTCCATAGCACTGACATTGGCACAGAACCCTGTCTGTGACGTGGGACTGAAACTGTGTTCCACAGTGTAGATCCCAAACCACCTCTGTGACACGGCTTGCCCTGCACAGTGGGCACCCACGGTATGTGCCTGGCTGGACCCTGACATGTGGTCAGCAGAGTGGATAGATGACAGTCGGTGGAGGAGCAGCAAGGTAGGTGCTGACAGAAGCCCCCACGGTGTCCTGCATACTCACATGTGACCTCTGGCCTGCTGGAAGGTTGGGGCTGTGAAGCTCAGCTCTGTTTCCCAGGCCTGCCCAGCTTTGGAGAGGGTCCCCAGGACCCAGGCTGCCTGGGGTGTTGTCTCTGGCCAGACCCCACACTCCTGGCTCACAGGAGGGAGCAGCTGGCCGTGGCAGAGGGTAACTGGTCTTTACTGGGGACCAGAAGGACTTAGAAGAGCCCTAGGCAGATTTGGGGCTGCCTGCATGAGTGTCCAAACTGCCCTCAAGGCAGTGACCATATGCCGGGCTGCTGGGATGGCTGTCTCCTGGGAATCCTGGTGATAGAGGCTGAATCTGGAGACAGTGTGTCCTGTGTAAACATACACGTAGCCAGGGTTGTGAGACATGGTAGGTAGGTGAAGCATCTCCCTGGAGGTCCTGACACATTGGCAGTATCTGATGTCAGACAAGCTATGTGAAGGAAGACAACTATGCGAAAACAATCAGTGACAAGGACAGCTGTTACCATCCGCCTAGTGAGCTGTGCCAGTGGTTCTGTGCAGCGGCCATCTGAGGGAGGTTTACAGCTGCGCACGCCACACTCCTGAGTGTCCTCCATGCCGAGCTGTCCTGGAGACCTGTGCTGCGTCCTCCCATCGCCAAGGGTGAGGCTGGCAGGTGCTGCTGGTATATTCCCCTTGCACAACATGGAGGGTGCTTCACTTAGAGCTGAGAGCCTCACTGTTTGGGGTCCCAGCTCCTTGGGAGACTGAGTTGGGAGGGTTGTGTGAGACCCACGAGTTCAAGACCAGCCTGGACGACCCAGGGAATTGTGTTATATCAGAATAACACACACTAGGGCAAAGATGATACTGATTCACTCATTTGCCCCAGTCCAAGGATCCAGTGCTGCCCCAGTGGGGCATCTCCTGGGAAACCTGACTTGCTCTCCCAAGAGAGCAGTCTGGGGCCAGCTCAGCATGGTGGAAAGGGTTTGCTGGCTCCCTGCTCCTACCCTGCACTCTTCCTAGGGGTAGTCAATGCTGTGTTCAGGTAGGGTCACCTTGAGCCTTGAGGGGCCCAAAGCCCTGGGTGTGGGAAGCCTGGAAGGAGGCTTCATTGCTCACCTTATAGCCACTACCTTGTTGCTTTGCTGAGAATTGGCTTTAGGGTTTTTGTCCCAGACTGAGTCCCTGTCTGTCTTGCTCATCCTCAGAACCTGAAGCTGGAAGGCACCGAGGATCTCTCCGATGTTCTTGTGACACAGGGCAACTGAGGCCCTGCGAGGAGCCAGCCACGTTGTCCCCAGTCTGGGAGGAGGCAGGTGTGAGAGCTGCAGCCAGGCCACAACCAGAGACTGGAGTGCCTGTTATCCCACCCTGCAGTGTCACTGTCTGGGTACTGGTGCCTGAGACTCTGTCCACAGCTGGCTGACCACTGGGCAGGACGAGGAGGATGCAGCGACTGGGAACAGTGTTCACTATGAATCGGGTGCTCTCATTCTTCTCCATCCGTCTGTCTCTTCCCACACTTTACCTTGTAGAATTGTCCCATAGCTATTTAATGCTGTCCTCGAGAGCTCCCTCATCCTTGTACAAAGTCCTTGCATGTCC
>PVIC010024482.1:0-26124 GCA_004025085.1 Thryonomys swinderianus | reverse complement strand
AATGTGTAAAGATCAAATACAATGATTAGTATTTTGATCAAATCATTTATAATGTCTTTGTTTTGGGAACATTCTTCAATATAACTATAATTTTGTACTCCTTAATTAATCTCTCTTTCCTTGCTCCGTCCTTCCTCCCCATGATAACCATGAATCTCTGTAATTATATGTTTATGAATGTACTTTAATTCACATTCCCAGCAAAGCATGCACCAAGTTCTTTACATTTTTGCTAGAAAGTTTTAATCTTTTCAATAATAGTCATTTTCTTTGAGAATGGAATATATCTGTTATCTTACTCTCTTTCCTTCACATTTTCCTAATGATTTGTGATGTTAAACTCCCTTCACTCTCTGAAGCTCAATAGAACCCAGGACTAGCTGATGCTAAGTAAGTGCCCTAGGCTAAGTTACATTTTAGCTCTCTTGTTTTAATTGTTTAGAGAAAAGATTTCACTAAATTGCCTAGGTTGGTCTCTAACTTGGGACCTTCCTGTCTCAGCCTCTCTGGGGTTAGAAGTGAGTGCCACTGTAACAGCAAAGGGTGAATACTTTTTAACATACTTATTGGCTCTTGGAATGTCTTCTTTAAAGAAACATCAGTTAAGATCTTTTGGGCAGTTTTAATAAACTTATTATTACCATTCTGTTGAACTGTCTTCAAAATGGGAGTGGCCTAGGGAAGTTGTTCCAAAATGGTGGAAATCTAAGGAAGTTGTTCAAAAGTGGTGGTGTCCTAGAGAAGTTGTTTCAAAATGATACCGGCCTAAGGAAGTTGTTCCAGCATGCAGTGGTATAGGGGAGTTGTTTCAAAATGGTGGAAGCCTAAAGAAGTTGTTTGAAATTGGCCCTGGCCTAGGAAATATTGTTTCACAGAAGTATATTGGGTCTATAGTCCTCTGCTCTACCAGCTGAGCTATTGAAGTGTGCACAGGAAGTTGTTTCAAAATGCGGGAGTCCCAGGAAAGTTGTTTCAAAATGGTAGCAGCCTAGAGAAGTTGTTTCAAAATGGCAGTGACCTAGGGAATTTGTTCCCAAAACACAGTGGCCGAGGGAAATTGTTTCAAAATGTCGGCTTAGCAAAGTTGTTCTTCAGGATTTGGTTCATCGGCACTAGACTCCTATAGCTAAGAGAGGGAAGACTGGCCACTCGTGCTTCAATTGGCAGCAGACCTGGACACCACCCTCAAAGTGCTGATTGTAGGTGCAGTCAAAATGTACAAGTTGAAGTTTCACAAAGGCTTCTACCCAGACTTTACAAAAGGGCCTGGGAGGCCAGGGAAGTTTGCTCCTGAGAGGGCAGTATGTGAAGATGTAAATGTGAAGTTCAAAGTTCGAAGAGGCCAGGAGCTTGGATCTTCTGAGTAAAACTGCACAGATGGAACAGAATAGGCCCAAGAGAGAAGCCACAGAGCTACAACCACTGGAAGTGCCACAGGTGAGGCGCAACCCAAGCCTGTTTGAGTTCACAGGTTGTCATGACTGCCTTGGAGGCTGGAGGTGGAACTATGGGATTTAATCCAGAGTTTGGACTTTCTTAAGTCCTGTTGGTTTTTATCCTCCTGTTTGTACCTTGTGGAATGGAAATGTCTACCTGTGGCACTGAATGTTGGGAGTGTTTCACTTTCTTTTTATTTGTACAAGGGCTCATAGCTAAGGGTTTGCCTAAATTTCAGAGGAGATGCTGGACTTGGGATTTTCAGCAATGTGAAATTGTGAGGAGTTTGGAACCTTAGAGATGGATTCAATGTCTTTTGGGTAAAGGAAGGTACCTGAGTCTCGGGGTGGGGTGGGGCTGGGGCAGAATGTTATGATTGGGTCTAGTTGTTCCCCAAAAGCTTCAAGTGACCACAGGCTTGATCCAGAGTGTGTGAAGCTGGAACTGACTCATGATACAATGCCAGGTTCAAGGGCACCAGGATTAAAGATGCGAGTGCTGCAGCCCTAAGTAGCCTGCACATGATAAAAGGGAGAGCCAGACACTGTTCAGTCTCCTTCCGTATCTTGTGCAGACCATGTTGTTTCTCCTCGGAGATGCTCCTTTGCCATCCCAGCCTTGTGGCCAGCTGACTATGGACTATAAAACCTCTATGAACTGTAGGGCAAATAAATCCCTTCCTCTCTAACTTTCAGTGATGGGTATTTTGTCTCAGAAATGAAGAAAAGTAACTAACACATTTACTTTTTTTTTTGAGATGGGTCTTACTTTGTAGTTCAGTCTGGCCCTGAGCTCACTATGTAGCCCAGGCAAGCCTTGAACTCAGCAATCCTGCCTCTGCCTCCGAGTGCTGGGATTACAGGCATGAGCCACCACACCCGGCACTGTGGTATGTGGTATTGATTGCTCATGGGCGTGAGTCACCACGCCCAGCATTGTATGTGGTTACCAGGGATCCAACTCAGGACCTTGCACTTGCGAGGCAGGCACCGGAACCACTGAGCTAAATCTCCGGCCCATAACACGTTTACTTTTGAAATTATTCTTTGTTAAATACTTGGAGATTTTCAACTGGTGGTATAGTTCAATTAGATATACTGTGGAGATCAGAACAGGTCAGAATTGGCAAGTGAGAGATATTATTGTGGAGATGGATATCAACACTGTAGTTTTTATAAATTCCTTGCCTGTATTTCCATATGCATGCCATAGAAAGCAAGGACTAGAATACTTACAAATAGTGAATATACATCTGTGTGGTCTATAAACATATTTGTGGTACAAATTTCAAATTAATTTATCGAGTATAATATTTTTAAAATTTAATTTAATTTATTGGTACATTATAAATACACATCACAATTACACTCCACATTGAGAATTTGTACCAGTGTATGACAACTTACTTCTCATTTTTCCCCTTCCCCTACTCATCCTACAACCTCCTGCCCCTATATACAAAAGAATATTTATGTATTAAGTAAATAACATTAGGAGTATTTCAGGGCAAAAAAAAAAATATGTTCATTTGAATTCTGTAATGTAATAGATGAATTAACAACTTTATGTAACTCATTAAAATTTGGTATGCCTGAGCAGCATACTTAAAATTTGGAGATTCTTTCCTGGCTTCTTGTTTCAAACCTGTAATCCCAATGCTCTGGAGGTACAGGCAGGAGGATTGCTGGGTTCGAGGCTTGCCTGAGCTACATAGTGACCTTAAGGCCAGCCTGAACTACAGAGAAAGACCTTGTCTCAAAAAAAAAAATTGGATATTCTTACGTATTATAATGTAGTATTAACATTCATAAAAGGTGTAGAAAACTATAGATGTATTTGTATGAGTTCTGTGTTTTCTCTCTCTCATGCATGTTAACTCAGATTTCATATATGGACAAGGCTAATAGTCAAGTATACAATTCATAAAATATATTATTTAAATCAATCAATTAATTATTCAAATAAATAGATGAGAATATTCAGAACTTCTATGCTCTCTCTCTCTCTCTCTCTCTCTCTCTCTCTCTCTTCTTTTTTTTTGAGACAGGATCTTGCTTTGTAGTTGAGGCTGGTCCTGAGCTCACTATGTAGTCCAGGCAAGTCTCGAACTCAGCAATCCTCCTGCCTCTGTCTCCTGAGAGCTGGGATCATAGGCTTCAGCCACCATGCCCTGCACTGTGGTATGTGGTATTGATTGCTGGTGGGCATGAGTCACCACGCCCAGCATTGTATGTGGTTAGTGGGGATCGAACTCAGGACCTTGCGCTTGCAAGGCAGGCGCCAGAATCACTGAGCTAAATTTCTGGCCCTTCTATGCTCTCTTTTAAATGTTATTAGCAATGTTAATCACTTAAAATATTTAATACTGCACATTGGATAAAAGATATTATAAAATTTTCCATTTCTACAAGATAATTTAGATCATAATAAGCTAATGATTATGGTATGTCTGGTGAGCCAGACATGGTGACTCATGCCTACAATCCCGGCATGCAGGAGGCAGAAACAGGAGGATTGCTGAGTTTGAGGCTTTCCTGGGCTATATAGTGACCTCAGGGCCAGCCTGAACTATAAAGCAAGACCCTGTCTCAAAAAAAAAAAAAATCTGGTGAAATTTACATCTCTTTACCATGAGTGGTATTTAATGAATATCTAAAATAAGGAATTGTACATAGAGAATTAGAATAGTAGTAGATTTCTGAAGCTCCCCCTTATTGAGAAGATAATCTATAAAATAACTACATCAAATAATTAGTGTATATTTGGTGATGAATTTTCTTGGTAAGTATTGAACAGAAAATTGGAGCTGTTACTCATATCCAAGATTTCTGGAAGAATTTTGTGTCTGTAAGAACCTAGCAGGAATTGTGTGAGCTGAAAGCCCAATTTGTCTAAACTTGAATATGAAGATAAGATATAGGACATGATATTTATAAAGAAAATCTTTAAAAATAATCCAGAGATACAGTAAACACAGTAAATAATTGTTGATTTATTACAAAAAGAATATAACCATTACAATGAGTACATATTATATTATTTAGGATCACCCCCAACATAATCTTCAGCTATAATAAGTGCTAGGAGGGTAAGTTTAAGAATAGTATATTCCATTGCTGAATGTAAATATAGAAAATGGGAAAATTATACTGTTATTATAGTTACCTTTTCTTCTTCTTCTTTTTTTTTTTTTTTTTTTTTGAGACAGGGTCTCACTTTGTAGTTTAGGCTGGCCCTGAGCTTACTATGTAGCCCAGGCAAGCCTCGAACTCAGCAATCCTCCTGTCTCTGCCTCCTGAGTGCTGGGATTATAGGCATGAGCCACACACCTGGCTCTGTGGTATGTGGTATTGATTGCTGGTGGGTGTGAGTCACCACGCTCAGCATTGTATGTAGTTACCGGGCTCGAACTCAGGACCTTGCGCTTGCAAGGCAGGCACTGGAACCACTGAGCTAAATCTCCGGCCCCTATAGTTACCTTTTCTTAAAAACACTCAGCAGAAAGTTTTAAAAATAATATTTTAAATAATATAGTCAATTTTCTCAGTACCTTCAATCTTTTCACTTCAAGTAATCTCTAAATTTCTTCTCTATACCTAGTCAAAGTTATTTGTTTTTTTCTCTGTCATCTTTGTACAATAATAAAAATTATATTACACAGTGGAAAAATATTAACTGGAAGTAAAATGTATGTAGTTCTGAAGACAAAATGGGGCAGCCAATTTCGGTATCCAAGTCACTGAGCTTTGTGACATATGTTCCAGGATCTCTTGACTTGTTACTTACAGAACAATTCGCTTGACTGTCCCCATCATAAAAATGAAAATCCATAAATCATTCATTTTTTTCAGATTTTTCAGACACAAACCTGGAAACATCTGTGGCTTTGTGGTTCACTTTGCAATGTTCATACCAGTCTTTTAGTGTTCACTGTTTTAATTTTTCCTTCAAGGTTCAATCTGTTCCACAGAACTATTTGAACAAGCCTGAATATTTTGACAGGGTTTTTACTTACGTTTTTTTCATTTTCCCTTGATAAGTTTTACTTTCTTCTCCAGGATTGTTTAGCTAATGACAGCTATGACCTCACAGCTATGGAAAACACCAACTTGAAATGCAAAACTCATACATCTGCTAAAGAAGAGAGAAAAAGTTACGTAGCAGTTGTCATCACAAAGTAAAATGTGAGATCTGGAATTTTAAATTTCCAGTGATACAACTCACTGATGACTTTTTTTAGTTTTCATTATGGGAATATTATTCCCTGTTACTAAGATAATGAGTAAATACATTCACAGAAACATGTTTTAAACATTTAAATAATGCAAGAGAAAGTTACATATGCAGCATTTAAAAATGGAGACATAAGCAATTACAAAGTGGCACAAAGGCTTGGGATTTAGCTCATGTGGTACTGCACCAACCTTGGATATACAAGGGCCCGAGTTCAATCCCCAGTACTGTACACACACACAAAAAAAACCCAAAAAACAAAACAAAACAAAAAAACCTGGCACAAGTCATATTAGTAACATTTTCTCATGAAGAAGGTAATCTTAAAATGAGATTGTAAAGGCAGCATAAGTTACTCTTTGATCTAAAATACTTTTCATAATCTTTTCAAAAATTAGATATGTATTGCAAATCAATCTGCGTAAAGTAATGCTTCCAGACTTTCTTCATATTTCTTTTCTTGTATGCTCAGCTATGAATTTGAAACAAATCAGATACATGAAGTAAGAAAACATGCTAAAGGAAGCACATATATATAATTTCTGATTTTGTTAGTAAAATGGCTTGGCAACTATACCCATTGGACAACTCTGAGCCACGGTTTGGGTCTGGACCGCCTCTTTTCTTATAATGGCCCATGGCTCACAGGCTTGATCCTCAGCATGATTACTTAAGTGGCGGTGGCTGCCTTTAGGAAATAATGCCTTAAAGTGGGAGGTTTCAGGTCACAGTGAAACCCCTCAAAGGGGGTTGCGGAGAAGTAATCTGTTTATCTTTTACATTCTACTTTTTTTTTTTTTTCCAATAAGGCAAACTGGCTTCTGCCACACATTTCTGTACAGAGGGACTGTACTGTTGTCACAGTACAAAATCTGCAAATCTGAGGGTCTTCCAGAGTTTCTGCTTGCATGTATTTTGTCATAGAAAGAGAAAGCTGACTACCACACAGCGACAGAAACTACAGGCACTAACAGTAGGTCATGGAAAACATATTAAATACATTTGCTGTGCTCTCCTCACATTCGTCTATGCTTTCTTATATAGGTTAGCCATGAATCTTGAAACAGATGAGAAAATATATTATTTCTTCTCTCCTACACAACAATGCTCTCATTTATGTGAGTCCCTTTTTTTTTTTTTTTTTTTTTTTTTTTTTTTTTTTTTTTTTTTTTTTTTTTTTTTTTTTTTTTTTTTTTTTTTTTTTTTTTTTTTGAGACAGGGTCTCGCTTTGCAATTCGGGCTGGCTCTGAGATCACTATGTAGCCTAGGCAAGCTTCAAACTGAGCAATCCTCCTGTCTGCCTTCCAAGTGCTGGGATTATAGGTGTGAGCCACCATGCCTGGCTGTGAGTCCTTTTTTTTAACTTTCAAATTCCTTCCTAAATATTCTATTTGTGATAAATTAAATATAAAATGTATTTAAATATAATATAAATTACATATGATTTTGAAAAAAATACAAAATGTAGTTTAATATATCTGAGGAATATCCAATTCTGTGTTCAGAAACATACCTGGGTAATGTTCATAGGATTGGAGTTTAGATGATTCTCTGTGACCTCGCTTTAGACAGTGGTTATCCCAAAGCTGTAAGAAGATATCCCACCAGAGTAGACCCCAAGTTCTTCTGGGTCAATAAGTATCTCTCACACTAGGATCTACTGGTATATTAGCTACAAGATTCACTCCGTCCTTTTTGTTTCTCTTGGGGATATATTGGTTTTCCTATGGTTTGTCCAGCACACAAAATGTTTTCTGTCAGAGAAGATACCTCATTCTCCTTCTGGATTGTGCTGGGCTCTTGAATCTTGAACAACAGTGAGGGAGAGAAGAAACAAAATGAAGGGAGAAGAAAAGAAAAGAAAAGAAAAGAGAAGAGATTAGAAGAGTAGAGAAAGGAAAGAAAGAAAGAGAGAAAGAAAGCAAGCAAGCAGAGAAATGGACACTGATCAGTGTCCATTCCATTGTGAACTTTGGAGAAGCCTTGTGAAATACTACTCAGACCTTTCCATTTGAAAGAAAAATATATGACTGATTCGCCTGTAGTTGGAATCTTCTTGAACTTGAGTCCCATGTAGGTTAGGAGCAAGGCTGTTTCTTCAGAGTCATGGCTGCAGAGATAGCCTCCATAGGAAACAAGAGGAGACATTTTTTCAGAGAAAGCTCAGTGTAGCATGGGCCACAGAAAGAAGTGGGGCCCAAACGACCACACTATGAAGAGAGAGAGAGAGAGACACTTCTCTCCAGGATCCTCTGAGTCTACCCCTTTTCCTGAGGTCTTTTCCTGTCTAACTGGTTCTATTTGTCACCTGGTGCCACCAGCCAGAAATAGTCACTGATTATAAAAGTCCATTGTGTGTGTTTTCTTCTGCCTTAGGACCCCCTCTTGTCACTGTATGCTGACGATGTTTCCTGCTGAATCTCAGTTCTAAACATTGAACCCCACAAACCTGTGTTCAATCAAGCTCTGCCTCTTACCAGGTTTATGGCTCTGTTTTTTTGTTTGTTTGTTTGTTTTTGTCAGCTGAACATCAAGGGCAATTATAGTACTCTCTAATATGAAAAAAAATTAGTTGTAGTAATAGGTGTAACATAGTTCCAGAAATATTACAAGTGAAACATGAGAGCCTGTAGATGTAAATGAGTTCTAGAATATATGCTAGTTTTTGTGAAATAGGAAATATTCAAAGGGAATATGGTGGGGGAATGTAATGAGGGGAAAGAATAAATATGATTTGTAAAGAAAAAGAAAGCACATGTATATATGAGGTGGTGGGTTGTGGGGTGGATAGGAATATGGATAAATTGAGAATTAACTCATGTCATATACTGGTACAAATTCCCCAATGTTGAATGTAACTGTGAGCTGTAAATAAAATGTACTAATAATGAATTCAATTTAAAAAATAAAATCTGCTAGTATACACTGTGAGCAATAGTACATAGTGAAGAGAAAGCCCTTTGAAATTCTTAAACAGTACCATGTACCTCAGAATTATATGTATTTAAAATGAGAGCAATGTAATTGGAATGAAGAAGTAGTGTAGTTCTTTTTTACTAAATTTGGTGAGAACGATATTTGTACTAAATTGTAGGATTATTTCTCAAAATCTCCCACTCCAGGTTATCTGCTGCTTCCTTAACTATTTGTTCTACTCTGAAGACAGAAACCATGTATTTAAAAAAAAATTCTGATAGAATGTCAAATACATCATACCATTCCTTATAAATTTCTGCTTTAGAGATATACATTTCCTCTCCTTCCAGATTTTCAGAATAATTTAACACCTAATCTGTAGTTTAAGAACCACATTTATTTAGAATCAGTCATACCTTTACAACCTTCTGTTCATGACCTGTGGTGAAGTGATGAATTACATGTAACAGGTTTGTAAGTTTGAAGTTACTTATGAGGAGCGATTATCATGAATCAATAAAATACAATGGAAAACTGAACCCAATTCTCATTGGAGGTTAGAAGCATAATCATCTCTTAAGCATGTTGATGGTGACTGTGTGGAGTATCCAAATAGGTTACATTACACAGCCAAGGAAAGGTAAGGTGACATGAACAACTAGGCTTGACAATCAAAGACCTTAACATCAGGGGATTATCTGCGTGGGCGCAGTGTGGTCGCATGGCTTCTTCAGTGTTGAGTGGGGGAGGCAGAAGTGTCAGTGTGGGACTCAGGGGGATGGAAAAGCCTGGGAACTCACTGCCTTTGAAGGTCGGCAAGAGGCATGGGTCGTGTCCACCTCTGGAGGTTGGAAAAGGCTAGGAGATGGATTCTCCCTGGAGCCTCCACAAAGAAATCCACCCCTGACTACTGTGCAACTGGGCTCTACATGATGCATCCATACTTCCATTCACCAGAAGTATAAGAGAGTAAATCGGTGCTGTTTTGAGCTGAGTTATAGCGGTAAACATAGCAGCAAATGAATACTGCTCTTAAGATGAAATAGGAGTCATTTATTAGGTGGTCACTTTGTTAGATCATTTGCTATATGTAATAATTGAACTGATTTTTAAATGATTTCCAAAGTCATAATGCTCTTTTAAAAATTATAACCCATCTCTTATTGTAAGCCATTTTAGAAATAGGTAAAAGATAAAGAGAAGCATCAAATCGAGAAAGCATATTATGCACTATGACTGCAACTGTGTGCGATGTAAATGGAGGCCGAGAAGACCTGGGAAATAGCACACAATAAAATATTAATGGTGCAGTTGGATTAAGAGTTTTACATTTCCCGTGTTTTCATTGTTAAGTCGTTTTATTGTGTGTGAGATTCACAGACCCGGTGGTGACCTGAGCCTCCCCAGCTACTTCGCGTCAGTCAGAGAGAATCGCGGGTGTGAAGTGCGCTAATGACACGCTCCCCTCTCCGGGACGCTGACCGGTACCTCAAGCCAGTATCAACAAGGCGGAAGGAAGTAATTCAAGGTCAATGCAGTGGGCGGGCCACGCTTCCCTCCCACGCCACCCTGCCTCTCTTGGCCTCCGGCATGGGCGAGCCCCGGAGAAGTGTTGCCTTTCCTTTCACATCCAAGAGCAACAGAACTGCAAATGCAGGCTTCTCACTACTTCCTGGTGACAGAGGCTCTAAAGGGAGGCTGGGCATGCGCCCTGACCTGGCCGAGAGGATGCGCAGGCCTTTGCTGGCTTTCTCCAACATGGCTAGCAGGTCTGATAGGGACTGGACTCTCACCACTCCGATCAGCAATGAGGCACACCGGTGTGGTGTGGGGGCCCACAGGAGATGTTCAGCTCAGTGCTGTCCTAAATGCCCTACTTAAGAAATGGGTTACATAGAATTAAGATGCTCATAATATCTCGAATGTAAGAATGTAACTGAGATTTTTTTTTTTTTTTTTTTTTTTTTTTTTTTTAAAAAAAAAAAAAAAAAAAAAAAAAAAAAAAAAAAAAAAAAAAAAAAAAAAAAAAAAAAAAAAAAAAAAAAAACAGACCTCATCAGTGAAGTTAGTCAATTCTGAAATAATCTAAGGGGGGAGGGGCTTATGGTACAGAAGGCTTCAACAAACAATCATGAGTTCTGCTGCAATAAAAATAATTTTTTTTTTTTTTTTGAGACAGGGTTTTGCTTTGCAGTCCAGGCTGGCCCTGAGCTCACTATGGAGCCCAGGCAAACCTCGCACTCAGCAATCCTCCTGTCTCTGCCTCCCTAGTGCTGGGATTACAAGCGTGAGCCACCACGCCTGGCTAAAAATGTTTTTTTTTTTTTTTCTGCAGAAAGTTAAACTTATCAAAGGAAATCAGATAAAATACTGAATTAAAAAATAATAAACGTCTCAATGCCTGTTGTGTTGGGGTTATTTTCTACCAAACACAGAAAAGAAAGGTTGTAGTAAAATTTCCACTGGGTTCTAGTTGTTAACGGACGATCCTAGCTAGCAAAATGAAGACAATGATCTTCACTTGTTGATGTTAGGGTCTGTTATTCTATTTTTGGTAAGCGGAACTGATTTAAACCTAACACCTGAATTTCTCCTGGGTGGGGTCAGCTCTGCCCACACTGCCCCTGTCTCTGTACATGACAGTTCTGCCTTTCCACTTAGTCCTGGTGGAGACCTCGGGGTTATCTTGGTTTCCTCTATCCTCTCATCTCCAGCCTAACTGCACTGCAGAAGCTATAAGGGAACTTCTCTTCCCCAAGTCTTCTGAGATTTATGGTCAAAGCACTGTCATCTTTCACTGATTTTGGCCACACTGGTCCTAACATACAGTATTTACAGTGCACCAATGTAAGTCTTCTTCCTTGGGAAGAAATTAGAGAAGCTCAGAACTATTCATGGCTCTAATCAAATACTTTTGCTTCCCTAGTTTACAGCACAGATATGCGTAATTTTTTATATGGCTTCTTGAGGTTGGAGAGAACTGGTTTAAGATTTTTGTAGCGACCTGCAAAATGTCACTGCTCTGTCATTTATATTTTTAAGATGTATTTTGTATAGGAAAAGTAATAATTTTAAATCTATTTCATATGGGTGACTATAATCATACTGGATAGAAAATAACTAATCGATCCATATAATATCTATAGCTCCCTACTCAAATACTGCAAAATATGTTTTATCCACTCCAAGTGTGGCTCAGATGTGAACACTGATGGTGTCATATAGACACACACGTGCGTGTGCACATGCACACACAGACACACCCAAAATGCAAGAAAGTATGAAAAATACCTTCTTTGCAGATACTGTTTTCTAGGAAAATATAAGGCCACTCTGAAAAGGGTGTAAATACGTCTAGAGAGCAGGAAGGAAAGAAAAGAGACTGACTCCGTGTCCTGACTATTGCAGTAGAGGAGCTGGGGCCAAATTTCCGTTGTGGGTAGAGTCTTGTGTAGTCTAAACCTACCGATGACAACAAAGGAGATGCACCTGGGCCCCTTTCCCAGCTTGCCTGCCTGTTGTCCAAAGGGAAAGAAGGAGAGAGGAGTTGGAGAACCTCGCAGCAGTTAAACGTCCAAGACGCAGTCTCCTCTTCACGGACACCACTTCACTGAAGGCAAGTTCTAGTCTCCCTGAGGTCTTCTCAGAGAATCCCTCCAGGCTGTGGACCCTTGAGGGACCGTCCCCAAATCCCCATCAGCTGCTCTCCTTAACCCACAGTAGCTTCCATTTTTTTTTTCCCCAGCAATGAAGACAAACTCTTAGCACCTATGAATGATTGGTTAGTATTGGATGACTCAATGGATACATGTTTTTTAATGACTTACCTCCTTCAATCTTTGCATCCCATTGTCAAACGGATGTGATTGCTCACAAAAATTAAATCTCTGGCTTTTTAAGTTATTAATGACCTATCAAAACTTAATTTCACATCTTTTATTAAGAATCAGTAATGCTTTTTTGTTTCTTTCACTATTTAATTAAAATAGTACATTTTGCAGTTCCCCGAAATCTGATATTTGTTATGTATTTATTTTCGTGGCAGTTCTTGCTTAAGTCATCTTCTACTAGCACTTCAGCAAAATTTATCCAGTTAGAAGACAAATTTCTTACTCAATGTGTATAATTAAAAAAAGAAGTTTACCTTTTCTTTCTTTATTATACTCTTTTGGAGCAGTAATTTCCCATAAACAAATTTAAAGGTTGCTCTTCAACTTCCATTCTGTGTTATCACTGTTGAGAAAGGGCTTGTCTAATTATAGTTCATTTGTAATCCATTTTCTCCCTCTTTGGATGGTTTGTTAAAAGAAGAATAAATATAGATTTGCGCATTTTCTTTTAACCAAGCTGTGACCTGAATGAACTGTTGTCTGCTTGTTATAAAGGTCAATTTTGTTTTCTTTGCTTTATTATCATAATACACTGTCCAACATTTTCAGTTTCTTCCACTGTATTTCTGTGTCTAGATCCAAAATGTCTGTTGATAGATGAGATGTCCTGCTCTTTAATACTATTTGGAGTGGGACAGCTTGTGCCCATGAGATAGAAACGCTGTAGTGAATACCTGGATATCTAGTGTGATTTATTCCTCTTACCTTCCTGGTATGAAATTTTATGTAGACTATGAATCAAGACAGAAGAAATGTTTTTCTTTGGGTCTCAAGCTGTATGCAGTGGGCACAGCTCTGCTAAGTTTATTTTTACATGGATCTTCTCATCTGTGACCATACCACATGCTGCTATGTGTCTCAAGGTGCAGGGTTACACTCGCTTTCTAGCAGAAGTGCAACTTCATCTCAGCTCACTGTCTTGTTAGGTTTCTAGGTAGGTATACCTTTTGTTTTTGTTGTTATTGTTGTTGTTATTTTTGAGACAGGGTCTCTCACTTTGAAGTTCAGGCTGGCCCTGAGCTCACTATGTAGCCCAGGCAAGCCTGGAACTTAGCAATCCTCCTGCCTCTGCCTCCTGAGTGCTGGGATTACAGGCTTGAGCCACTATCCCCAGCTGGTTAGGTATATCTTGGAGCACAGTGCTAAAATGCATCTGCATAGTAAACATTTCCAAGGGTCCAGTGGACATAGTAGATTACATATTTTCCATTGACAGATTATAACCACTGGAAGTGAAGACTCACACAAGACTTGACCAGATCAAGAAAATGCCACCTGGTCTCCATAAACTGCTTTGTGACTTTGCCTAGTTTCCAACCACGGTCACCCTCTCCTCCATGAGATCCTGACTTCTTTCATTTAGATGATGAACAAGGGTATCACTTTTCAAATCTTTCTTCTAACGTTTTATCTCTTAGTGGTTTGAATCTGCAGCACGGGTCAGCGGAGAGCTACATTTGAAGGGAAGAAAACTGATGTTACCTCTCTTGGAATTAGATAGAGAAGAGTATTTCTGAGATAACATTCGTCTTTTGGGGCCTTTTACAGGATGAATCCCAGTGCTCATGCCTGTACCTTGTACCTTGGGACCACCTTTTGGTAATTATAGTCTGTTAGCATAATGTTCACTACTTTTGCACTTAAATGGCCTGAAATATCAGTTATAATAACACTTTCATGAATGTGAAAATTAATGATATAAGTGATTGTTAAGTGATCATGTGTGGTTTTATTCTGTCATAAAACTTCCCTTGGCTTCCTAGTCAGAGATAACAGAGCTATGAAAACTGGTTTGCCCTTACATGTAATTCATAGGATAGTCTTATCTTCCAAACTGATGTTGTTTTTGTCTTAAAATTTACTCTTAAAGTAGGTGACTTGGGACATTGCACATGTGTCTCTGTGTTTTTCAAATGAAATCTAAAACTGGTAAAAATTATTTTAGTTTGAGTCTTTTTTTTTCCCCTCTGTATAAACCCAAAATGGGGCTCAGGAGAAGTGTCAGGTGAAGTTGGCCCGTGTTTTGGGGGTTCTCACTCACTCCCAAAGGATATAAAGAAAAGATTTATGACTCCAGGTGAAAAGCATAAGAAATCTGGTGACCATTGATGACTTTAGCTTTGGGTTTCTGGTTCACTGGGAGACTTCAATGAAACTCGGTGAGTACAGAGGCCTGCTTCTCGATGTGGAAAGGCTTGCAGACTCTGTGCATGGATGGGTTTAATCTGTACCTATTTATTGGCATCGACTCTGTCCCAAGACTGTGGACTTAACTTACAGAAAGTGGACTATATTTTCATCTTGTGCTTAAGTGTTGTCAATGATATTTTAATAGTCCAGAATTCCCCATTTCCTCAATTAAAACAAATCCTGATAGCGGTTTGCTTTATTCACCCGTGCGATTGAAACACTAGCCCTGAAATAGACTTGCTCCGCATTCCAACCTGTTCTCCAGTATTATAACAGGAAATCAAGTCATGTCTGTCTATGTAGCCCTCCACCACGAATATAATTCATTAAGGAATTAGAGCTCCAAGGTTTTGGAGGATTTTCTGTGCGCTATGGAATTTTTAATATGAAAAACTAAATCAGAGTGTCTGTTTGTGATTTAAAAGCCCACAAATTGAAGACTTTTACAGGTGCACGTTGGCATGTGGGTGGGATGTAAACTGTAGACCAGCTCATATTTCAGCACCAAAGAAGAAAATGGGCATGGATTGAACCCTCCCTTGCCCCATTAACAGCCAAATGCATGGGCAACATCTGGAGTTCTCATAGGTACTTTCTGACTAAAATATCCGTAGTCTTTCCACCACTGCCTGTCACACTCCTGAGCTAAGAACTACGGCATAGTCACCGAACGCACAGTCTTCTTATGGACTAAAAAACGCCCAAGTAAGTTTCTGTTTCAATTTATGAGGAATTAGGGAAAACTATATACATTCTCTTTGCCTTCTGCTTCTAATTTAGTGCTTTATGATACAGGATTGTCTCCTGTTGTGCTGGGAAACAGGAAAGAGCGCTATTTCCAGGGTACATCATCCTGCCATGGGCTCCTGGGTCCTGCTTGCTGAGCTGTGTCTCTGTCCATGGTGTCAGAATCTTGTAACAAACAGACAAATCTACAAAACCTCAAGATGGACAAGATGTGACTTTTGCTGCTCCATCCATCACAGTGACAGTAACTGAAATAAGATAGTACTAACCCCTGGGTGGTATTTCCCATTAGGTTGTGTGTGTGTGTGTTTTCTTTTTAAAGGAAAAGAAACCTTTTCCTTGATTGTTCAGATCAATTTATATGAGTCAGACAAAGCGCTAGAGAAATATGAAGAAAAAGCTGATATTTAAAAAAAAAAAAGGGTTCCTAAATGCTTGGGTAACTTTATTTCTCTGAAGAAAGAGTTTTCCTTAGTTGTCTGGAGAAATCAGAAAGTATTGTTTCAGCCCTTTTATTCCATGTCAAGCGTTCCTAGGACATGGGAGCTCATCCTTGTAATGATGGTGGAATTAGCAGAGAGGCAATGCTTCAGGAAAGAGTTTTGTTCCTTCAGAAAGAACCTAGTGGCTCTAACTTTAGTGCACATGACACAGGGGAGAAGAGCCCAGGAATTCTGCACCAGAGGCAACCG
This sequence comes from Thryonomys swinderianus, assembly GCA_004025085.1. Classification (NCBI taxonomy): domain Eukaryota; kingdom Metazoa; phylum Chordata; class Mammalia; order Rodentia; family Thryonomyidae; genus Thryonomys; species Thryonomys swinderianus. Next base: position 10,019 of record PVIC010024482.1, on the reverse strand, counting down.
ATTGCAGTTTAATAAGTAAAGTTTGCTTTAGGTTCTGCCTTTGGAAAACAAAGCCTTCATTTCTTTCAGGGTTTTTCAGATTCCTGTCAAAATGTTGTGCTGTAGACGTCCAAGTGGGGAGGATGCCTGCTGCCCTTCACCTTTTAGAGTTTATAAAAGTCTCAACAAACAAAAGCCGGGGTTTGTTTAATAAGTTAAATCCTCAGCATGTTCAGAGAGGATAAACAGCAAGCAGTGTCAGAATAGATCTCTCAGAAAAGGCGATATGTGTGGAGATAATGTGAACGTGAGATGTTCGTATTTCAAAGAGCAAGAACAGGGCACTTCAGGGCAGATTAGTCAGTATTACATCCCTGGAGCAGAAATGCCTGCACTGATTTAAGTAATTGGAAAACAATCGGTAGGAAGTGAAACAGGACAGAAAGGCAGAGGATTAATGTTCTTTTCTCCTCTCCCATAGTTGTAACCAAAAGGTATGTGGACTGAAGGGTGTGTTGAATGGAGCACATGTTGTGGGATTTCAAGCACTTTTAAAACTGATGGATTTTTACCACAATAGATATGAGAGATCAACAGTCTCTTTATGACAAAGAAATTGTAAATTAGGAAGATCATATCTAAAAAATATTTTACATTTGTGCAAGGCTTTTCAATAGCAAATTTTATCACAAAGGTTAATTCCTGTTCTAACATATATGTATTTTCTTCAAGGAGAGGATCCAGAGACATGACGAATTTGTCAAAATATATCGAACCGGGCCGGAGATTTAGTTCAGTGGTTCCAGCACCTGCCTCCTGCCTCATAGTGCAAGGCCCTGAGTTCGATCCTGGTAACCACATACAGTGCTGGGCATGGTGACTCACACCCACCAGCCATCAATACCACATACCACAGTGCCAGGCGTGGTGGCTCACGCCTGTAATCCCAGCAATCAGGAGGCAGAGACAGGAGGATTGCTGAGTTTGAGGCTTGCCTGGGCTCCATAGTGAGCTCAGAGCCAGCCTGAACTACAAAGTGAGACCCTGTCTCAAGAAATATTGAACCTATGGGAGAAATATTGCTGACTAAAATAATTTTAAAGATTACACAATTTTTATTTCCAAATGTTTCATAATAATGGTACACAAAAATTTAAACTTTTACAATAATCCAGGCAAGGGCTAAAGAATGGTTTTCCCTTATGTAAACTAGTGTGTGGAGTATAATTCCATTTATTTGAAATCACAATTGCTAAAACCAATAGTTGATGGCTTTGGTGGAGACTGTCCAATTAGGAAGTAGAATATACTGGTGATAGAAATTTCCATATGCAGAAAAATTAATAAATAAACTGTGGTAGGGCTCACAGGAGATTCTGGTCATGATTTGATAAGCAAAATTCCATAGTCAGGGACATTGTTTCACATCAGAGAAAACATTAAACAATCACTAGCTCTGATAGTTCAGGTTCTTGCTTGGTGCTAGGCACTGAGTCAGTTGGGAGAACACACTCAGGAAGCTACTTTCCTCAATCATTCTGCTGATCCAGACGTTGAAGCACAAAACGTGTGAACACTTGCTGTGGCTGAGATTGTGCCCATTTTAAATGGAAATGTAAACCTTAGGTAATATTTCTTGCCCTGCTGATAGTAAATGCATGGGAAATAGTTACACAGTATATACAAATGATTTGCATATTCTTTGGTTACGATATGTTTGAGTCATCTTGGCATTATTCATTGACATTTATTGATCATGTTGGAAATTGTGAGAAGCACAAATAGTTGGGCAAAGTGAGTTCACAGAGTAGTTGGAGAACGTGGGTATGTCTGCGTGTAACGGTGGGCAGTGATTGGCAGGAATTACAGAGGGTTTCTCCAATATTCCCTGAAAACTTACTAATTCTAGGAAAATAACATAGTTATTTTGTAATATTGTGAAAGGTTAAAAAAAATGCTAGGTAGACATTTTGCAGACAGTTAGGGCAGCCCTAGAAACAAAGAAGCCAACTTGGAGGTTAGAAACCTACCCCACCCACATGGGATAAACAGCAGTGATTGATACTCTTCGTAAGGTGCTAGTCTCCCCAGGACTTGATGTTCTAATTAGGTGCGGGTCCCCTGGGGTGGAGAGCTAGGATTTTAACTGGAAAAGAGACTAGATCAAAAACTCCTGTCTGCTTGTTATGGGACTTGGTTTCTCAGTGAATCCCTATTTGATCATTGTTACCTGAGTAGCTCTACTTGTTGTAGTCTTATTGGTCGATCGTGGTTTTGTCCATTTTGTGGTTTCTCATTGTACCAACATTACCTGAGCAACTGCACTTGCTATGTCACTGGTTGACTGTAATTTTGTCCCACCTTAAACCTGCCTCACCTCGTGGCTTTGCTCCATAAAAGCCTGTTGAGAAGTGAGGCCAGCGGGTCTCCCGTTTTCCGCTCCCCCTTCTGTCTCTCTTAGGCAGAAGCTTTCTCAAAGTTTTCCTACTCTTAACATCCATTGTTACAAAAATTCATTCTTCAATTTTAGAGAACATGAACTTGTGTTTTAGGTATCTAACAAGTGGGGAGCTAGGATTGCTCCCCTGTATCAATATAATGGGAAACTGTTGTTACTTTTTAAAACCTGACCATTGCATTTTCATATTTTTCTAAGTCCTTTATAAACCAATTAATCCTTTATAAAAAATCACTCTTGCTCCTTAATCATGACATATCCTAGAGATATCCCATTGTTTAAAAGTGATATAATGTTCAGTCTTTAGACAAGAACCATAATTAAGAGAAAATAATCAATAATCGCAAATTTATGTTTGGATCTGAAGTTTTTCAGATGGTATTTTTTTAAGGTACTTCTGCCTCTAGGCTCATTTGTCTTATTTCTGTCTCACTAATGTTTATTCTGGAAATTTTCTATCAAGAATACTACAGACAAAGGCCTACTATCTAGAATACATAAAGTGCTTAAATAAAATCAGCCTCCCCAAATTTAAAGACCCAATTCAATAATGGGCAGCTGAAATGAACAGACACTTTCCAGAGGAAGAAGTAAAAGTTGCCAAGAAGTATATGAAGAAATTCTCAACATTGCTGGTCATTAAAGAGATGCAGATGAAAACAACACTAAGATTTCATCCTACTGCACAAAGAAATGGGTGCTACCTTGAAATTAGCCAGCAACAAATGCTGGCAAGGTTGTGGAGAAAAAGGAACTGTTCTCCCCTTTTGGTGGGAATGTAGACTGGTATAACCTCTATGGAAGTCAGTGTGGAGATTCCTCAAAAAACTGGGATTAGTGGTCCCATCTGACTCTGCTAGGAATATACACAAAAGAATTAAAAGAATCATATCAAAGGACTGGAGATTTAGCTCAGTGGTTCCGGCACCTGCCTTGCAAGCTCAAGGTCCTGAGTTCGATCCCGGTAACCACATACAATGCTGGGTGTGGTGGCTCATGCCTGTAATCCCAGCACTCAGGAGGATTGCTGAGTTCGAGACTTGCCTGGGCTACATAGTGAGCTCAGGGCCAGCCTGAACTACAAAGCGAGACCCTGTCTCAAGAAAAAAAAGAAAAAGAACCATATCATAGTGACATATGTGCAGTCATGTTCATAGCAGCTTAGTTTGTGATAGCTCGATTTTGGAAACAACCCAAATGCCCATTCATGGGAGACTGGATAAAGAAGATGTGGCTTTTCTATACAATGGAGTATTACACTACTTTAAATAATAAATTTGAGTCATTTATACTCAAATGGACATACCTTCAGGGCATTCTCATAAGTGAAATAAATAGGTCACAGATGTATAAATATCATATCTGTTCTCTGGTATGAGAAACTGATGATATTAAGGGGTTCTAGAATGTATGATGGATGTTGTGAAATAGAAAATATTCAAAGGGAAATGTGGTGGAGGGTAAAGAAAAAATGTGATGGTAATAAAAAAGGGAAACAAAGCTTATGTATTTAGGGTTTGTGGGATTGTGGGGTAGGTAGGGGAATAGGAAAAAATGAGAATTATATTGTGTCATATACTGGTACAAATTCCCAATAGTGAGTGTGACCAAGAAGTGTATATACAATGTACCAATAAAGATAAATTTAGAAAAAGAATACTTCATTTATTAGTCATGTTAGAACCCGCAGAAGTTCAGATTTTCAACTCTAAACATCCAACAGAAACAGGAAAGAAAGGCATCATATGAGGCAGGTTTAAACTGCTTTTCAATGAAGCTTGCCAAACCAATGTATTCCTTCACGTGTAAACCTAGTGGTGCTTCAGCTACAGGCTTTTGTGGTCTCTGCTTTTTCTGAAATAGCAGGAAATGTTTTAACAATTAGAGGGAGCAAATTGTGAAGGGAAATGTGGTAGTGTGCTACCAGCCGAGTCCTTAAATAAAGCATTCCTTTCTTAATGTAGTCCTGATGCTGCCCGTCTTCTAGTAGTCAGGGCCAATTCATTGCCACGGGCAACCATCAAATTTACAGTAGTTTCATAGTGGTAATACATGCAGCAGTAGAACAGAAATACAACTATGATAGGAGAAAATAAGACATAAATTACATCTACCTGTAGGCATCTTTTCTGGCTTCCCTTAAACAAATTAAAAAGCAGACGAATTTCAGTGATGTCTTTTGTCTCATTCACATTCTTTAAACACTTGTAATATTTCTAAAATTAGTTATCAAATATATAGATATTAAGCAGACTGTGTCAAGCTAGGAAAATAAATAATGAGTGAGTTATATCTTTCCTTTTTATTTTATTTATTTGTTTATTTATTTTGAGACAGGGTTTTGCTTTGTAGTTCATGCAGGCCCTGAGCTCACTATATACCCCAGCCCAGCCCAGAACTCACAGCAATCCTCCTTACCTCTGCCTCCTGAGTGCTGGGATTATGGGCATGAGTCACCACACCCAGCCTTGAGGTGTGTGGTACTCATTGCTGGGATTATGAGCATGAGGCACCATGCCCATCATCGTGGTGTGTGGTGCCAGGATCAAACTCAGGACCTTGCACTTGCCAGGCAGATGTCAGAACCACTGAGCTAAAACCCTGGAGCACTTTCCTTTCTGTTATTGGAGATGACTCACATATTTTAAAAAATAAGGCTCGTAATGAGCAGAAATAAACACTATTTAATGAGATAGGTATCTTTCTAAATTTTTATTTAAATATAAATAGTTTGAAATTAATGGCTTATATTAGTGTTGCATAATTAAATTTTTAAATCTTCATCCTATATAAGACCTTAAGGATTTGTTTCTGATATTTATCTCTGATATAAGCCAATTATTATATTATCTAGTTTTATAGGATAAATGAGCAAACCATTGAACTTAATCAAAAACTTCCATTAAGATAGTTTCATCTCCAAAATATTGGAAGCATTATTGTAAGAGAAAAACAATGTCTTCTTAGAACTTTTTCTTTAAGAGTTCTGTTACTACTAGACTTACGATTTTTTAAAATAAGAATAAAAATCACATGTAAAATAGAATTAGATTCTGTCTTTATTTCATAAAACAGTAACCAACAAGAAGAGATAACAAATATTAGCCTTATATCTCTATCTATCTATCTATCTATCTATCTATCTATCTATCTATCTATCATCTATCTATCTAAAGCTAAAGAGGAGGAAGAAGAGAAGTAGGAGAGGAAAATATATATGTGTGTGTGCATATATATTTCTTAATATTTAGAAATATAGCCTACTGTAGTTAAGAGTATTTATTAAAAACTCGAGTTCTGGGATCAGGTTTCATTTATTCAGGATTACTATCTACCACTTAACTACCTCTGACCCCCAGGAAACATTTAGACTTATTAAGTTCAATTTTGTCATTTAAAAAGCAGGACAGTAATATGCTGTTATCTATATGAATGAGCTGCTAGAGGCTGTTATGAGATAATTCACCTAAAGTGTTCCATGCTGTTTGCTTCCAGGTCAGAGTGAGCTAATGTTCAACTGCTTCAGATCAAATAGTTTTGTATTTTGTGTCGTCTGCTCTCTGTTTCATTTTACTCTTGTTTTCATTTTAAATTTTAATTCCTAAGAAATTTAAGTGAAAAGAAATAGAATTCAATTACAACTGATCAGCTTTCTTATTTATCATGAGATTTAGCAAAGAGTTAATGTTAAATATTCCAGATCTCTTTGAATACCAGAACATTTGATGGTTCTTTTTTGTGCATTTGAGTTCTTATGTTGGTTTTGGTCATTCATTGCTTTGTAAAACCTGGTACACAAGTAAAATCCTGGGATGCTGTTCAACATTCCATGTAGTCTAATTTATAGTCTTGCTGGATGTTGTTCTTCGAACTCTTCTACTTATAACCTTGCACAGTATATCAGTGTTTATGTCAGTGATGGCCAGGGTATCTGATGGCACAGAGCGTATCTCCCTGGACGTATACTAGTTTGTACCATTCAGGTTTCTGTAACTATGCTCAATGATGTTTGCATAGTTATACCATTGCCTGAAAATGTATCAAAATATATCCTAATCATTAAGCATTTAAATTTAATTGACATAAAATTTACAACTCAGTTTCCTTTTAACTCAAAATATTTTGCTTGAGAGACTCCTTTTCTTCATAACATTATTAACTGTATTTCTAGCATGATTTTGTACTTTGAATTATCTTTGAAGACTAGTTTTAAGTGTAATATATCTTCTATTATGTTATAGTTTTTAATATTTAGCTTTTCGCGCACCAGTACTTAACACTAATGCAGGGATTTACTGGCTCTAAATAAATGTTCTGTTTTATTTTTTAATAATCAAAACAGGTATGTTCTCTAAGCTTTTGGGGACATTATTAGGTTTATACAGTGTCTGAATAACAATATCCACAGTTCTAATTTCCAACATTTTGAATATGGGAAATTTCCACACATAAATCATGTAAGTGATTTGATTTGGAGAAAGATATTCAAACCTGCCACATCGCATCTGAAATGAGAGCATTAAGAACCATTGAGCTGAGATAAATTTATTATATGGCTATATTCATTAGCAAAGTTACTGTATTCAGAATTAAGGGCACATTTAAAACACTGTCATAGTAGAGAAAAAAAAGAGAGTGCTAAAAAAAAAAAAAGAGTGCTTAAGACATTTAACAAACCTGACTCAGAGATCTGAACTTGTTCTACATGTGGAATCCATCAAGCCAACTTTACTGGCACTTAAAAACTTCTCTTTTCTGTAACTGTTCCTCATTAAACTCAGAGGGATCGAGGATAACTTTTTTTTCAGTAATTTATGACATTTGTGTCTATTTGCAACAGTTGTAAAAATACAGCATAACCAGGAAACATCATAAAACTCTCATAAACTCTTCTAAAGGCAGCCAAAGAGCTGGACTTTCCACAGCAGTTAATGATACGAATGTGAGTGAATTATCCCTCGGCACAGGTTGTGTGAAATCTGTGAACTGGGTAATGCATTTTAACAAATACTTCTGGCAGAAACCTAAACAAAATCAACTTCAAATAAAATTAATTTATAGAATAAAATTTCCAATAATTCTGTCAATAGCAAGTATAAATTTATATGAAAGATCTACACACAAAAAATTCACTCCTTTCACCTAAGTTGAATTTTGTCCTTCAGGTAATAGTCTACTTATTTCTCTAATAGAGCAATGGAATCAGTTTATTAAAAGTAGAAAGTGAGGTGTTTCTTTCAAGGAAAAACGCATACTAATATTCCATGGTGGACAATTTTGTAAGCTAGTTCAAGCACAGGAAATATATATTTTATAAAATTACTGATACAGATGTGTACACATATATCACTTCAGTTTAACTTTATCAAGAATGCCATATGATTTACATCTCTTTAAATAATATATGAAGTACTTTGGTTCTTTGAAAGTTCATATTGTATAGCTTACTACTCCATATGAAAATAATTCTAAAGTAACGTTGGCAAGATATGTCTACTCAATTGATAGTACTTGCTGAATTCAATCGCTTTTCTATTTCCTAAGTTCCTGACATTTCTTTGTATTTATGGGACAGGGCAGAGACTTTCCTCTTCAAACCATGCAAGACATGCCTTTGAGTTGAATGACAATCATCACACATATCTTTTCACCGGAAACTAAGCTACTGAGCAGATTAAAATGACAAGAGTTTACATACGTTTGCTACTAGTTTGAATCAGATTGAAAAAGAAAAAAAATCTCACAATATTTACTGATATTTACTTGGCACCAGCCATAGAACCCCTGACTGTGACTTCCGGCGGCCTCTCTTGGCGATGCAATTCCAATCTTTGAAATCCAAAGATTCAAGCAAAGAGATGAAACTCATTTTGCCTGGAGTGGATTTCTATTTCTAGCTTGATACAAAATAGCGGTGGCAATAACTCTGAAGAATTGCTGCTCAAATTAAATTTCCTTTGCCATGTTTCCTTCTAAGTAAGTTTTTGAAAAAGTAAAATGTTAGCACATGAGAATTAACTTGTGTCATATACTAGTACAAATTCCCCAATGTTATATGTGATTGTGAGGTATATGTAAATTGTGCCAATAAAGAATTCAATTAAAAATGTTAGCACAAAACATAAATACATTGATGTCTCTATCTGACAAAGTAGTACTGCACAGTGTTCAGATAATAACACTCAGTGGTGGGTTGTATCCACACGAAAAGGTCAGCAAGGGCAAGGGCCATACGTGGAGATGAAGATAATGAAATGCTCTTGATAAATCATTTCCTCTCTACCACAGCACGCACCCGACACATCCTCCATCTCCAGGCACTAACATTTGATCATCTATCACTGAAGACGAAACAAAAGATGGATATGTTGAAATATAAAATAAAAGCAAAAGAATGCAGGATAGAATAAAGTAGACAAATTTATAAAAAAATCTAGACAGAGAAGAAAATAATACCAATCTATGCTTCGAACTTGGACTTACTGAATATCAGAGACCACTTATATCCCTTGAATATTTTGTAAAAACTATCTAAATTCATGGTTACCTTAAATATAGGAGTGCTACATGTATCCGTGTATAAAATGAAACTACTAGTATAAAGTCTGAAATAGCAGTTTGCTGAAAAAATTTAGATAAGTAACGATATTTTTTTAAAAATTAAGATGGATACAGTCCAAACGTCCTCTGTAGTTTTGGTTTCTTTGTCCAGCTACCCGAAGTATACGGTATTGACATTACAGAATGCAAACACAGTTACGACACTTACGTCATTAAGGTCACATGCTGTTCATCACCTAGCCTGCTGTGAAATCTACTAACCTGTTATAAAATACACACATTTTCTTATTTGGAAATGTTTCAGCTGATTGCCTTCCCTCTAGAAATGACCTGGACTTGATGTTTTCAAGACACGGCTAAGCATTCACGGCACTGCCACAGAACGGGATCATCACATATATTCTCTCTAACATCCATTTCATAAGTTTCTGCTGGCATTCCTGGCCCACTTGTAAAATGGTTGTAAGCTGAAGGTCTTATAATGGATGGAACTGTTTCTGTACTTTAATTGTTAAGGGTATGTTTTGAATAGCATCTTAAAAATCAAGAGATAAGTTATCATGGTGGAGATTAGGAACATGGCCTCTGTAGTAGGATAACTATTAGAATGTCACGTTTTATTGTGTCACTGAGATTATGAATAACAGAGGAAAATAAGGAATGGGGACCAGAATATTTTATTAGTCATGACGGCTGTTCATGTGTTTCCTTGATTCTCCCAGTTCATTCTTTTTTTTAAATTGAATTCTTTATTGGTACAATTTATATACATCTCAAAATCACATATAACATTGGGAAATTTGTACCAGTATATACCACAAGTTAATTCTCATTTTTACCCATATCCCTACCCACTCCCCCCTCCTCCCCCCTTTATACATGCTTTTATTTTCTTTCTGTATCATATTTATTCCTTCCCCTCATCACATTCCCACTCCAAGTTTCCTATAGAAATATTCCACTCTATAAAAGCTGTCCTACTTTCTAGAACTCATTTGCATCTACAGGTGTTCATGCCAAA
>PVIC010024481.1:0-25483 GCA_004025085.1 Thryonomys swinderianus | reverse complement strand
GACAAGATCGATCCATTTAGGTGCAAATGGAGACACCTGGAGGATATACTAATAAGTGAAATCAATAGATCACAGATAGACAATTTCCGGATCTTCTCTTTGGCATGAACACCTGTAGATGCAAATGAGTTCTAGAAAGTAGGACAGCTTTTATAGAATGGAATATTCCTATAGGAAACTTGGTGTGGGAATGTGATGAGGGGAAGGAATAAATATGATACAGAAAGAAAATAAAAGAGCATGTATAAAGGGAGAGGAGGGGGGAGTGGGTAGGGATATGGGTACAAATGAGAATTAACTTGTGGCATATACTGGTACAAATTTCCCAATGTTATACGTGATTTTGAAATGTATATAAATTGTACCAATAAAGAATTCAATTAAAAAAAAAGAATAAATGTACAAGGGCCGGAGATTTAGCTCAGTGGTTCCAGTGCCTGCCTCGCAAGTGCAAGGTCCTGAGTTCAATCCTGGTAACCACATACAATGCTGGGCGTGGTGACTCACACCCACCAGCAATCAATACCACATAATCTCAGCACTCCGGAGGCAGAGACAGGAGGATTGCTGAGTTCGAGGCTTGGCCTGGACTACATAGTGAGCTGAGGGCCAGCCTGAACTACAAAGCGAGACCCTGTCTCAAAAACAAAAAAAAATGCACAAGAGAAAACTACAACTTCAGATCTTGGTATCAGTCAGAAGAAAAGAGGATATAGAAGCCCTAGAGAAGTGGAAAGTCAAGGAAACTGCCACCAGTGGATTTAGATGGGTGGTCGCGGGTGGCCTCAGGGAACTGCAAACAGAACAAGAGTCACTGACCACACCCAGGTCCGGGAGCGGGGCTTTCAGCAGACGACCTGTCAGAAACAGGACCGCTGTGTGCTCGGCAAATGGGGGGTGAAGGCAGGAGGTCGGTCGTATCTGACCTTAGCAACCAGTGTAGAGAGTCTTCATTTGCTCTGGGTACCAGGAAAGCTGTTGAGTTCTGATGAGGGTTATGAGAGGAACCAGTTGCCTGTAACTGTGCGGGAAATGGATTGGAGGGCTGCGCATCTGTGAACTGTAAGCCATGCCTCCCTCTTCTGCGTCCCTGAGCTCTCGACTTGAACATCTCCGAGGACGTTTGTCCTTTTCCACCTTGCACTGGTGACAGTAAGTTCTCAACTTGTGAAAGGGGAGCATTCGTAAGTTGGATTCACTTGTAAGTGCGTCTTACACACCTGAGACACAAATATCCAACGCATGTTGCTTTGCGCCCCCTAACGGCCCCTTCGCATCCGCCCTGCTTCGCCTCCTGCTTCCAGGCGCCTTGGGCTCTGAGTGAGCGCTGACCACTGTCCACTGTCACGCTGTACAGTGAGTAGGCCCAGCGCGACCGTGACAGGGTCCAGCAGCACATGAGGCACTTCCACGATTTGTGCCCATCTCTGAGTGTTGAGAAGCGAGGTCCGTTTGTGTGTGGGAACGTGTGAACTGTGGCTGTTCCTAAGTTAGGGACTTACTGTACTTCGTTCAATTCTTAGCTCCCCTCGCTGGGGAGAATTCAGTCAGAACCAGCTCTGCTTCCCCCGTACTCTGAGCACGATGCCCGCAACGTACCAAACCTTTATGAATATTTATTAAGCAGGTGAGTCACGGAATGGATGACAACTCAGCTTCTGCTTGAATACCTTCAATGACAAAAAGAAAATAGATTTATAAAGCAGCCCATTCCATTGTTGAAATGGCTAAAATGATAGCTAAACTGTTTAAAAATTGATCCAGGATGACAATTTCTTTCATTTTCAATGATTCATCCTTATTCTTTCATTTTCATGTGGAAGAACAGAAAATAAATTTCATCTTCCAGAAAAATATGCTTATTTGCTTACAGATATTACTCATACCCATTTCATCATTTCCATTTTAAGAATTATTTATAGACACATTTTGAAATTTGCTCATTCTCCACACAATTTTCTTCATTGTACGCTTCAGTTTATTATAACCGTTTTAAATAGGATGCTCAAAATTTAAGTTGATATTCACATGGATCTGAAGAATCAGAATACGCTGGGCCTGTAACTAAGTTAAGATAGAGTTTTACATGGGTGCATGATTAAATGTTAGTATTTTTAATAGCTTTACCAACATTTTGGCTTTTTTGAAATGTTTAAATATGTTATTAAGATATCTGTGCTGGCCGTAAGTAAATGAGCAGGTACTTAGGACCCATTGCCCTGGGCTTGTCTGAAATTGGCAGAATAGACTCAGGAAACATCTTACAAGCCTTTTGATAGTATTATTTGAGTTAAGATTAGTTAATAGGAGTGCTAAAATGGTAATGGCTATTATCTTTCTAAACCCCAGATATGTACTTTACCGTATTAATTTCCTTAATCCTCTACTTCTCAACTAGGCTTTTTGAATTGCTAAATATAAAAAGGGTCACCAGGAGGTTTAATTAGAATGCAAAATAAATATAGTAGCATCTGGAGTTGGCTAAACTACAAAGTCCGAGGGCCCAGTTTTCAGACAGTGGAGTTTATTTCTGACATCTGACTTCCGACCTCTCACTTCTGACACATAACTACAAGATTTGAGGGCTCCCTAAAATCACTTACCATTTTAATAATGCACCCGAAGGACTCACAGAATTCACTGAAAGTCTCATGCATGGTTATTGTTTATTAAAAGGAATGGATACACAGTAAAATCCACCTAAGGAAAATACGCACAGTGGAAAGTCTATGAGGGGTCCGATGTGAACTTCTCTTACCTTTCCCTGTGGAGTCCCCATAAGTTACCCACCTGGTGCTCCTGTGTGGCAAAATGCTTGAGGTGCTGCCAGCAAAAGAAGTTCTTCTGGATTTCATTGATTAGAGTTTCTATTGAGGCTTTATTTTGTAGGTAGGGTTGGTCAGTTGATCGCCCGTGTAATTTAACTCAGAACACTGACTGATAAGAGGGACCCAAAGCCCTCACACTAAATCACACAGTTGATTCTTCTGGGGAGAGAGTCCTCACTGCCACAAAGCCTCTACTGCCGTAGTATGATGTAGACCAACTTCCAGGGTGGAAGCAAAGCTTCGCCCTTTGGTACATCACTAGGAAGCATTGTAGGTTTATGTGTAATTTGAAATATTTGTACATCATGATTTGATTGTATTCTTTTAAAGCCAAATGAATAGTTATAATAGCTCTTAAAGATGAGACACAAGATATCAAAGACATTGTCAGTAGGTTCTTGGGGCCTCTCTGGTGGGTGTACAGTGCAGTTTTGTGAAGGGCTGTATTACTCTAAAACAAAGGTTGGCAGACTGGTCAGTGGGATGTCAACACTATATTGACTTTTCTAAATAATGTTTTATTGGAAGGTAGTTGTAGCCTTTCCTTTGCATATTGTTCATGGCTATTTTTAATACAATGACAGATGTGAGTAATTCTGACAGGGCTAAATATTCCCCACAGTCCAAAATATTTACTATTAGATGTTTATAGAAAATCACCTATTAAATTTTTGAAATCTCAGTGTAATAGATTACCCAAGGTAAGCCAGGTCTGGGAAAAAAATGATTTTGGAGAAGAACGCTTTGTGAAACTAAGACCTTCTTGTAACTTCTTTCCCAGGGAAAGTCTTCTTGCATTGAAAGTTAGTATTCATCATAAAATCATAAAGTAGGAAGTAATTATAAATACCATCTTCTAATTTATTTAGCCTTCTTTTTTAAAACTTTATGAAATAAACCATGTTTTGCTTAAATACTTTTATTGATGATTTCAACAATTTATCTTAAAAATGTAGAGAGAATGAGTTTTTTTTAATGAATCATGTTGATAAATATACTGTATGGCTTACTAATTTTGAAGTGTGTAGTAAACATTACATTGTTCACTTTGTCTTGATTCTATATTGGTTGATAATAAATTAGTCATGTGTGTGTGTGTGTGTGTGTGTGTTTGAGACAGGGTCACACTTTGTATTTCAGGCTGGCCCTTAACTGACTATGTAGCCTAAATTTTACAGAGGTTAAGAGCTAAGAGTTTGCTTCGAGTTCAAGATGACACTTTTGAATGGACTTTGGAAAATGTTGGAACTTTAGAGAGTCTAGTGAAGTCATTCTTGCATTTCTGCTATTGTTTGTATCTGAGTCTTAAATATTTATTACCAAGGGGTGGAGTGTGCTGGTTAGTGTCGACTTGGCTGGATTTGGGACTCACTGAGGGATCGGTTGTGCACATTCTTGGGCATATCCGGGTCTGGGGCTCTCCCTTGCTCCCTCCTTCCTGGTTCTGTGAACTGAACAAGTTTGCTATGCCATGCTCTTCCACTGTGATGCGTCTGCCTTGGAATCGGCTGATAATAGCTTGAATCTTTTTAAGGTGTCGGCCAAATTGAAGCTCTCCCTTAAGTTGTGTGTCAGGTACTGTGACTGGCAATGGGAAAGCTGACTAATAAAAGAGAAAAATGGAAAGTAGAAACAAACACAAACATGATCCAGATATTATGGTCATTTGAGAGATGCAGGTGAAAACACTAAGATTTCATCTCACTCCACAAAAAATGGCCGCTATTGTGAAATTAACCAGAAATAAATACTGGGGTGGTGGTGGTGTATGGGGAGAAACGAAGCCATCTCCACTGTGGGTGGGAATGTTGACTGGGCAGACACTATGGAGATCAGTGTGGAGATTTCTCAAAAAGCTAGGATTAGAGGTCCCATTTGACCCTGCTATTGCCCTGCTAGAAATATATACATGAAAGAATTAGAAGAATCATATCATAGTGTCATAGGTGCACCCATGTTCATAGCAGCTCAGTTTGTGATAGTTAAATCTTAGAAACAGCCCAAATGCCTGTCAATGGGAGACTGGATAAAAAGATGTGTGTGTGTGTGTGTGTTTTAATAAAATGGAGTGTTATTCAGCCATAATGAATGATAAATTTGAATCATTTATACTCAAATGGAGGTACCTGGAGGACATACCCATAAGTGAAATAAATAGGACACAGATGTGTAAATACCATATCTTTTCTCTAGTATGAAAAACTGAAGGTGTAAATGAATTCCAAAATATCTGAGAAGTATTGTGAAATAGGAAGAAAATGTTCAAAAGGAAAAGGGAAAGGGCAGGTAGAGGAAAGTAAAGAAGGTAAAGAAAACATTTGATTGTTATAAAGGTCAATAAAGTGTATGTATATAAGGGGCAGGGAGTTGTAGGAAGAGCAGGGGAATGGGAAAATGAGAATTAAGATGTGTTATATACTGGTACAAATGCCCAATGTTGAATATGATCATAATGTATATTTAAAATATACCAATAAAATCAATTTTATAAAAAAAGGAAACAATACTTATGTATTTAGGGGAGTGGGGAGTTGTAGAGAGGGCAGGGGAATGGGAAAAAAAGAATCCAAATGCATTAGGTACAGTTATAAATTCTCAATGTTGAATGTGATTATAATGTATGTATAAAGTGTACCAATAAAATCAATTAAGAAATTGAAAAAGAGGCAAGAATACTGCAGATACAGCTCAGGGCACATGCCCTGGGTTCAAGCACAGTACCACAGGCTAAATAATACAAAATGAAATCCATAAAACATAAAAGTGTGCCTGCAATAATATATGACAAAGTAAACATTAATAAAAATGCAGTTGTAGAGGTGAAGAGGAATATTTACCATTGAAAAAGTAAATAACCAGAAAGCTCTACAGTCCAAAATCTTTATAGGATCAGTATTTGGCACACATTTATAGATTAGAAAAAAGAGATATAAAAATTCACAGTCATGTTGGGATCCTAAAATATCTCTAAATACTCACAAAAGAAGCAAACCAAAATTATAGAAGATCTTAAAAGCCAATGAACAAAATTGACCTCTTTGATTATCTAGAAAATTGTATCTAATAAGAGTGAACTAAAAATCCTTTTCAAGTAAAAATACAACATTTATAAGAGTTGACCAGATGTGAGCCATAAAGCAAACTTTAACAAACTTCAAACGACTGTAGTAATTAGGAATATGGAATTTCACCTCAGTGGGAAAAACCTAGATACCAATATTAAAAGTAAATAAGAATATCTCTGACTGCTTGAAATGTAAGCAATATACTCATAAATAAAGCATAAAATAAAAAAGAGAAATGATGGAAGTCAAAATATTTTAAATCTATGTTAATGATGATGCAACATTTCATGAGAAATTATAATTCTGCCAAAGAACAGTGATTAGCCTCACAATCATGTTGAACAGAAGAAAAAGATCCACAAAAATATGCTGTGTGATTCAATTTGTACAGAGTCAAATGTTCACGTACAGACCCAGCCCAGAGATTCTCCCTGGCATGGAGAGAGGGGGGAGGTTTGATAAGAATGAGATGCAGTCTGCCGCTGTCCTTGTAAAGTCTTATTTCTTAATTTAGAAGTTGAGTGGCTTCCTTTGTGAAAATTAAAGTTTATATTTGCAATCTGCAACAATTGACTTCAATTTAAAAGTTTGCTTCCAAGAGGCAACTCGACTTCAAAACTATTAATGTAATCTTTCATGCTTACTCTTAAAAGTTTTATTTTTAATAATTGATGACAATCATATGAGGGAAATGTAATGTTTCAATACACATATACTTCGTGAAATGATCAAGTCACCCTTTTTGGTACTGGGAACTGACCTCAGAACTTTTTGCATTGAAGAATATCCACAGACCTTGTGTTTATGTATGTATTCCTTTGTTTTTTAAGACAGGGTCTCACTATATGGTTTAGGCTGTCCTTAACCTCACTATGTAGTCCAGGATGGCCTGGAATACACAATAATACTCTTGCCTCAGCCTCCCAAGTTTTGGGATAATAGGTCTGTGCCACCATGCTTGGACCTAATTCTTGCAAGGTCACTAAACTGCCTATGCTGGTCTTGAACTTGTGATATTCCTGCTTCAACCTCTAGGAGTGCTGGTATCAGAGCATGTGGTTACATGCTAGGCTCACTTTCATTTAATCATCATCAGTCCTTTTGGTCAAGTTTGAAAGGGAGAAGCTAAGAGATACCATAGGCAGTAGGTATTTGTTTCATTCTTTGCCTAAAGATACATAAGGGTTAATTCTCCAGAAAAGAAGATTCCTGCACTGGCAAATGAGTGAACAGATATAAATTTCCACCTTGTATCATGACTTTAATTCGAACAAGTGTTGAGGACCTGTTCTTGTCATAGGAAGTTTACAGATATATTATTTTATTATTATTATTATTATTATTATTATTATTATTATTATTATTATTATTTTTGAGACACAGTCTCGCTGTGTAGCTCAGGCTGGCCCTGAGCTCAGCATGTAGGCCAGGCAAGCCTCGAACTCAGCAATCCTCCTGCCTCTGCCTCCCGAGTGCTAGGATTACAGGTGTGAGCCACCACGCCCAGCAAGATATATTATTTTAAAACTCAACCCAAGGAAGTTTAAAAAATGAATAGGAGAAACAATGCTATTTCATATGATTTAAGAATTGGTGGTTATGGGCCGGAGATTTAGCTCAGTGGTTCCAAGGGTCTGCCTCACAAGCGCAAGGTCCTGAGTTCGATCTTCGGAAACCACATACAATGCTGGGCACGGTGACTCACGCCCACCAGCAATCAATACCACATACCACAGTGCCGGGCGTGGTGGCTTACGCCTGTAATCCCAGCACTCAGGAGGCAGAGACAGGAGGATTGCTGAGTTTGAGGCTTGCCTGGGCTACACATAGTGAGCTCAGGGCCAGCCCGAACTACAAAGTGAGATCCTGTCTCAAAAAAAAAAAAAAAAAAAAAAAAAAAAAAAAAGAATTGGTGGTTACATTAAACTGACTATGCAGTAGAATACTTGTCATACTTCCAGCAAAAATATTTAGAAATAATACTTAGTTGATATCAATAGTATAATATTAATAGTATATGAAATTTTAATTTAATAGTTAATTACTTTAGCAGGCAAATAGTTATAATTTGTACACTATAAATGCAATGTTTTAACGTATATATGATACATTTATATTATATAGTAGAAAGTTTAAATCCAGTTAGTTATCACATCATCACCTTTCTTCTTTCCCAATATCCATTATACATTTAGTGCCATACCAGTTTCTAAATTTGAAGTATCTCCTGCAACCTATTGCACTTTAAACTGCTAGCATTTGCCCCTCTTTGTGGGGAACTAAAGGCTGTCCTCACCTTCCTTATGATTTCATCGTACAAAGAGGCAGCCGGTTTCTTGTGCCCCCCCCTTTCAAATTTTTGAGACAACGTCTTTCTATGTAACTCGCTATGAAGCCTAGGCTGGCCTTGAACTCATGGAGATCCTCCTGCCCCAGCCTCCCAAGTGCTGGGGTCACAGGTGTGCACCGCCATGCCTGGCACTGGGCTTCCTTTCTGCTGCTTAACTTGCCAGGTGTGGGCTGTGTCAGATGGCGCGCACCCTTCTGCTCTCCAGTTCTCTGGATTTTATTCTTGCGCATTCATCTCCCATCCTCTTTAGCTTTGTGGATTTTTGCGCTAAAAACACACGTATTCGTAAGTTAGCTGCTAACTTACTTCCTCTCACTGAAAGCCCCTGCCCTAGCTTGCACTGTGCTCTCATGACAAGTTGGCTTAAACTGCAAGAGAAAAACCTGAGTTCGTGGGAGACAGGGATGATTCGCTACGCTTTCAGAACTGGTGCTGTGAGCGCTGTGCTCTCCCGCGGGACCCTCTCCAGCGTCCCGTGCCGCACCTGCAAGACTCACATGGAGGCAGCTGATTATTTCCCTCCCTTCTGTGAGCATCACTCTATCGCACTGTCTTCTCTACATCTAAGAAGATGTAGAGCCAAGTAGAAGAATTACGCCAAATAGATGTAAGCCAGGTAGAATAATTCTTCCCATCTGACAGAGATATTGGGGAAAGATAGGCAATACTGTTGGCACAGCAGTTCATATAGTCAATAATAATGTATCTGACGCCTCAAAATAACTACCAGTAAATTTCTGCTGTATCATCACAAAAATATCAAGTGAAGAGCTGTGTTAATTTTGTTGATTTAGCCATTCTGCATTGTACACCTGTATCAAAAATTGAACTGTGCTCAATCTCATGCAATTATGGTTTGTCAATTAAGAGATAATACATATATTCAATATGAAAAGATATCAGCAGTATCTCGGGGTGGGTTTACCTGCAAGTTTGGTTTAACCAGTGGAATCACAGCAACACTCTTGTATGAAGCATACTCCCAGCAACACTGTACTCTTTAGTGAAATCTATGCTCAGGTGCTCACATCCTGCGTGGTAACTTGGAGTGGAATCTCCAGCATTGTTTTACAGGGATATTTTTATATTTGTGAAGTTTTATTGTGACTATCGCAAGATGACAACTTTTCTCTCATGAAATAGAAGAGATTTAACTTCATGGCTGTAAATACCTTACTCTTAGCTGGTTCAGCTTTATGAAAGGGAGTTCCAAAATCTATCTTTTAATTTAATGTGTTGATCTCTTTTTTTGAAGAAGCGTAAAGAAGTGCAAAGGTT
Source organism: Thryonomys swinderianus (assembly GCA_004025085.1). NCBI lineage: Eukaryota > Metazoa > Chordata > Mammalia > Rodentia > Thryonomyidae > Thryonomys > Thryonomys swinderianus. The sequence continues at coordinate 15,962 of PVIC010024481.1, read as the reverse complement.
TTTTTTTTATCATACTAATGTTTGTTGTAATTTATAATTTGTATTTTAAGTATAGAGAGCAGATGTCCTTTATTAAAAGACATGTCATGCAAATCCTTTAAGGACGGACTTCTGGACTTTTGCTATCTCCCAAAACTTGATAGCAGTCATAAACACATGTATACCAATCTTGAAAGTTTAGATTCTATATATTCTGACTCTAGGTTTGTCCTAGTTAAATATAAAATTCCTGGTTAAATTTGAGTTGCAAAAACATAATGAATATTTTTAGTATAGGTATGATGCAAATATTGTATTTTTGTATTTGAAATGTAGTGAACATACTTTTTGTCTTAACAACAGGTGTTTTGGAGGCCAATGGCTGAAATCAGATTTCACTTAATTTCAAAATGAGAAGGTTTCGTGTGTGATGAGATCTACTGCTTGGTTTGTCTTGAGACACACAATAAGCTACAGTGATTTGTGGGTCTCAAGAGAAACCTTAAACCTTTGGTTACGTTTTTCATTTTGTTTGTCTCGCCCTTTACTGCTTCAAATCTACATTTTCTTCAGCCCTCCACACTAGTTGTTTATGAGGCTGTCATAAAGAAAAATAGACGAGGCTGTTTCTAGGTGATTTGTTCCAGGGCCAATCACACTCATAAATATGTATATGTCCATATTTGTATATTTAAAAATTTATGAAACAATTTCCTATGTTGTCCCCAGACTAATGTTAACAAAATAAAGTATTATAATTATACACAACATCATCTCAATTTTGAACCAGTTGGTCTGAGTCTGGGTCCCAGCTCTGACACACAGTACAGATTTGCTGGTATTAACCCCTCTTTGCCACAGTTTCACTGTCTCTTTAGGAAAAGCAAGGGCGCTCACCTCATATGCTTGCTGTGTGATGCTAATTACACAAAGCTGATAGACCGCTGTGTGGTGCATAGTGAGTGCTATGTCAGTGTTGTTACAAATTTGTGGCTGATTCTTTTTTGATTGTTTTCTATGTGCAAGCAATGTCTCAAGGATTTTACAAATAATACTACGTTAAGTTTTCATAGAAATCTGATTAAGATAGTTCTACTGATATACTTAATAAAGTAAGATGTGAAATTTGGCTAAGACAGCTAGGATTCCAGTCCAGGGTCTTTAATGGACATCTTACTCCTACGTCACCTCTGGTGTTCCCTTTCTAGCCCCTCCCACCCTTTTCCTCTCCCTCTTTCTCCCTCCCTCCTTCTCTCTCCCTCCCTCTCTCTCTCCCTCCCTCCCTCTCTCTCTCTCTCTCTCTCTCTCTCTCTCTCTCTCTCTCTCCAAGGATGTAATGGTTTGTTCTGAGGGATATGGTCTCCTAGCATCTCAACTAAATCTATATAGTAAAACCCATTTTAACAATGGCCAGTGCTAATTCTACTTTTTGTTTTCTTCCATAAATTCTGGTTGGAGTCACTAGCACACAATAGACCACTTTTTTTTTTTGAGACAGCATCTCACTTTGTAGTTCAGGCTGGCCCTGAGCTCACTATGTAGCCCAGGCAAGCCTCGAACTCAGCAATCCTCCTGTCTCTGCCTTCCAAGTGCTGGGATGACAGGCGTGAGCCACCATGCCCAGCACTGTGTTATGTGGTACTGATGGCTGGTGGGCGTGAGTTTCCACGCCCAGCATTGTATGTGGTTACCGGGGATCGAACTCAGGGCCTTGCGCTTGTGAGGCAGGTGCCGGAACCACTGAGCTAACCCTCCGGCCCGACCACTTTTTTTTTTTTTCCAGGTACCGGGGATTGAACTCGGGCCCTTATGCATCCAAGGTTGGTGTGGTACCACTTGAGCTAAATCCCCAGACGCCACCATTGACCACGTTTTACTGGGCTTGTTGCTTTTTCTTGTTCTCACCACCTGACCATATTTGCAATGGTGTCATTTTGGAAAGTGCTGAGGATTCCCCTTGACTCTACCGGGCTCTGTATTAGACCAGCACTTCCTTTAGCTATGCACCTACAGATACAGATTCTCAAGCATAAACGTACAGGAAGGCACATATGTATGTGTTAAATTTCTTGCTCAATTTAGTGAGGAACTGATTATGAATTACTCGATAGTATCAGAGATTTTAAGCAAGTCGAGGGCATTTACATGCCAGTTAAAATATAGGAAATTCTGACAACTGTTGGTGTAACCATATTGAAGTTATTACCGATTTTAGAGGGATGTCCCACCAAAGATACACATTTCAACAATATAGGTCGGCTTGAAAACAAAATTAACCTTTTAGATTGGTTCTCTGAACACTATGAAGGACACACATGATCCTTCATGCTACTTAAGGACCATTTCTTCTTATCCTCATTTACCTCACTTCCTCTGGAAGTTTCTCCTGCTTCTTTCCTGCTCAGTGGGACTGTCTTCTCACTCTGCATAAAAGTTCTACTCGATGTCCTCTCCCTGGCCTGCAGTCCCCTTCCTGCCGTGCACCCGTGGTCTCTGTCCTGTTGTTTGCCACGTGTATCCTGTGGACTCTAAATACCTCCGGCTCTCAGAGCACAGGAGGGCGAGCTGCTGGGAGGGCGGAAGGAAGAGCCCGTCCTCCGGGAAGGGGAAGGGAGAGAGACAGTTAACTCGCAAATGTGAAGTGCTTCTGTGCTGTCACATGTGAAGCATTTTTTTTTAGATGCATACAAGGCAAAATTACTTTAAATATCAGTACAGAAATGAAGTAGATAGAATGCTATTTACCCACTTTATAACTGATATGTTTATTGACTCTACCAAAACACAGCCTAATCTCTCTCTCTCTCTCTCTCTGTTTCTCTCTCTGTGTCACACACACACACATATCCACACAGTTTCCTTCTACATTAATTTTTTTCAGTATTTTAACTTTATAGGTACATGTTAGCATTTCGGGTGTACAATATGATGGCATTCATTCCCGGGAAAATGTGGTATAGAGAATTATAGGCCCATCCTCATGTCAGAGAGTTAGGAATACATTTCGCTATTTAATATTCATTTAAGAGGCGTCTTGTGCCTGTATATGGCATATCTTGATTCTCTGTTTTTTCCCCATCTCCCTGCTCTCCCATCATCTTTTCACCCCTCCCCATTTACAAAGACTTTGTTTCTGTTTTGTCCTTCTTTTCTTATTTTCTCTGTCCCTTCTTTCCTCCCCGCCTTCGCCTCCCTAGTTCCCCTTTTCTTCCTGTTTCCCAATTATATATTATGGTTCTCATTTATACTTTCAGCTTCTCTTGCATGCAATTTAATTTGTTCTGTTCATAAGAGACAAAGGATTTCCTGATCACTTCTAACTTTTCATTGGTGGACCTGCTATTTTATGCATAACAGTGTCAAGTTACCTAATGAAACAGAGTTGTAGGGAGAGGGACAAATATGGGATTTATAATGCTGATCTTTTTTTTTTTTTTTGCTTTTTGAGACAGGGTCTCACTTTGTAGTTCAGGCTGGCCGTGAGCTCACTATGGTGCCCAGGCAAGCCGCTGTGAACTCAGCAATCCTCTTGTCTCTGCCTCCCGAATGCTGGGATTACAGGCGTGAGCCACCACATCCCGCATTGTGGTATGCGGTGTTGATTGTTGGTGGGCGTGTCTCCACGCCCAGTAATGCTGATCTTTTAAGAGTTTCATCATAGTAGTGTCTTATCAGATGTATAATATGATCAAGATTTCACTTTTCCTACTCTTGATAAAATCTGATATAAGAAAAGTAAAATTAAGGTTAATGAGAGAAATAAGGAAAAGAAGTGGAAAATTTTTATCAGGGAATTATAAAATATTAAATATGATGATCACTCACTGGCTATTGACTTTCTGGTAGAAACTGTGTAAGGTTTTCTGCATAAATCATCTAATTTGCATCAATCACTGTCATTGTTATCTGGACTGGTAGAAGTTTGGAGATGAGGCGTATGCCATTATTTGAAATTTATTGTTACATTTTAGCATTTTAGGTGCAGGGTTTGTGCAGAATGCCATGAACTTCCTGTATGTGAGTTGTGCAACTATCTTCTATCACACCATTTATGCAGTGCAGGATTTCAGATTAAATCCATCTCTACTTGACCTAGTGCTGTGCTTTACACATTGTGATAAACATATGTATACATATATATGTGTATATTATACAAATACTTGTGTCTGAAAAGTGCTTCAATATGACAGCACAAGAAACAATTTATATATTTATGTGTGTTCCTTTATTACACAAACACATACCTATATGTACAGAGAGAGACAAAGAGAGGAAAAGAGAGACAGACAGAGAGAGAGAGGGAGAGGGAGAGAGGGGGAACAGAGGGGAGGTTGTTTCTAAAGGCAGCTGTGAATCTGAATTTTGAGTGGGAAAATATATTTAGGAGGTGGGGACTTTCTTTAAGGGTTTAGAGCAGTGGAGAAAATGCTCACAGTACAATTTATCACATAACTGCATGTTCAAGGACTGAAAGAAATAGAATATTAAAGAGGGAAAATGGGGCAATTTTACAATGGATTCTTTTAGGAATAGTAATTCATCATGAGCTTCCCATCCTTTCCCTGGTGCTTCTCTCATAGTTTCACTTGCTTATTTCTGTGTGTATTTTCCTCTTCATTGATTCATGCTTGACTTGAATTTCCTTGCTTTGAGAATATTGAATTTCCTTTCTCCTTTTGCTCCTCATGCTATCTGTCTTCCAAGCCAGTGGTCCTCATTAACTTCTGTGATTACAGCAGTGGGTCGTGCTAAAAGAGCATAGCTGGGAGGGAAGCACTGTCTCACGGTGTCTCCAGGGAAGGGTTTGGGCGGACTACCATGGACTTCTTGAGTTAAGAGGAGCAGTGCCCGTGGCCTACGGACAGCCGAAGAGACCCTCATTCCCCAAAGAACAAATGAGGAACCAGCCTGGTCATGCTTTAACACAAACCTTCTATAATGCCATTTGGTACGACGAGTGGTGTCTGACTTCAGTTAGTCTCGGACGCCTCTTACATGAACATCAAATAGTGAAATGTGTTCCTAACCCTCTGCTATGAGGATGGGCCTGTAATTCTCTATACCGCATTTTCCTCGGTATGAGTCCCGGGGCCATCACATTCTATGGAACCCCAGGCCCAGCGGTTTAGGTTTCTGACTCTGCCCACCAGAAAATGATGATGCTATGGTATCCCTGAAACTCGCACTTGGTAGAATCTTAGATCTTCTGATGGCCCAGAATCTTACATGTAATGTTTTACAGTATTTAGACACAAGCACTAGTCCTTAAAACATAGTGTAGAGACAAAACAAACCCCTAGAAAACTGAAATTTTGTAGCAAGGTACAAAAGAAGTTCAGATTATTTGGACCACGGCAAAATATTTGAGGGCAGGCATGATTCCTGTTGTGTTACAAATTCTAAGCCCATAAATTGGGCCCTGTTTCACCTTCACACATAATGTTTTCTGGAAGTCTAGGAAATATACTCATAGTTAAAGAAAACAGGTTCATTTTCAATTGTGCTATAAAATATTAGGCTGTAATATCATGCAACATCTAATACAATAAATATTGTTGTCTCACCTCTTCAGTGTCACTGGTTGTCATTGATAAAGAAGAATTAAAGCTATATAACGATTCTATAAACCTGGCCTTACTTTGTGTTTAGTGTATGTGCAATGTAGCCTTGACAGAGCGAGTTGCTCAGGGACGAGCGGAGCTGCATGAACTTCAAATGATGGTGCTTGTTCCTGGGAAGACGGGACCACAGAACTCACTGGGCCCACCCTGGGTTCTCACGGGCTAGACCTGGCCCGTGATTTACGTTTCGACAAGTCACACGGTGCTGCTGGTGCTGGTCCTTTAGGGTTCACACTTCTTAAATTTAGTTAGCACATGTTTTCAGCGTATGCAGTTTATAATCATCTCGGGGAGAGGTTACAAGTACATGCTACAGCTTGTTTCTAACTGGACTGCTTGTTCTTGCCCCTTCCTATTCCTCCATCTTGATTTTCACTCTTGTTGATATTGTTAATCTTAGCTCACGTTATAGCATATAACATTTACACTGAGGTAATGAGGTTCCTGTACATGCCACATCTTTTTCTACTAATTCCCTGTTCCCTTCCTCCTCACCCCTTACCCTTTCTTCTCTTGGTCCATTTTCCTATTGCAAGAAATCCACTCCCTTGTCCTCTTCTATGCATCCTTTATAATCTTTTTGATACTTTGCCTAAATCAGAGACACCATATGTTATTCAAGCTCATGTGTCTGGTTTATTTCATTTGGCATTATAGTTTCCAGATGCATCCATTTTTCTACAGATGTCTCAGATTTGTCTTTCTTTATAGCTGAGTAGTATTCCGTTGTGTGTAGATACTACATTTGTCTATTGAATCATCTGTTGATAGATATAGGCTGCTTCTAGGACATAGGTATTACAAATGGTGCTGCTATAAATACTGGTATGGATAAGGATCACACTTTGAAAGCCAGTTTCTTAAAAGGTGAGAAAGAAGAAAGTGGAAACAACAATTTCATTTTGGAGTGTCTGAGTTTTCTGAAAAACAGCGACAAAAAAATCCAACAACGATAAGAGTGAATTATGAAGAATTAAATGTCTAATTTATGAAAAAGACTTGTTAGTTTTTAAAGGCAATAAAGCAATGCAGAGCGTACTTAGAGTTTTAGTGGAGGTTCATTGTTGGAGCCATTTTATGTGAGGTTGGCATATGCTGCTTGTTTATACTTATTCTGAAGAAAGGGTTTCACTTTTATTTTTCTTCTTGTCAATTAACTGTTTACTGGTATATTTTAAGGACAATTACAGACATCATGACATTCTACCTCATAAATAAGTTAGCATGTACCTGAAGGAAGTGAAAACATCTTCCTAACAAATTAGTGATCTTATACTTAACAAAATTAATCATTATATAAATCATAATACTTTTCTTTGGTAGTACCAGGGGTTAAACTTGGGCCCTTGTGCTTCCAAAGTAGGCGTGATACCACTTAAGCTAAATCCTTGGCCCATAAATCATAATACTAATGCTTATTTTGCAACCAAATTTCTTAAAATGGTCCCCAAGATGTCCTTTCAGCAGGTTGGTCCATGCCAAGATTTAATTCAGGATAATGAATTGCTTTTGGGTGGTGTGACATTAGAATAGCCCTGACTTGCCAAAACGAGGACATTTGGCCCCTGGAATATCTTATCTTTCAGCATCTACTTGTATCCTTGCAGACACATTTTGGTAGGAGCACATATTAACTGCTCTCGTGTGCTCTGTACTACATAACTTTGGGGAGAGAGGATATCTGGGTTTCCCACCCCTGGCATTGCTCTAACCAGGTACAATTTAGCAATTGTCTGTTACGATGTTCCACTTCTCTCAAGCCACCAGGATGTAATTTGCGTGGTGTAACCTTGGCGGTGCACAAATACTTGATCCCCTCATACCTTTTTATCTCAGGGCTTTTAACATCACTTAATGATAATTCCTGCTCAAGTCATTACTTTCACTAATGTTTACAAGATGGTAACTTTCTTACTAATTGGGTAAATTCTTCTATATATATATTAGCTGCCCTTCTTGTTTAAAAGTAGAATCTTTGCTCCCAAACAGGCTCCTTGGTTGTCTTGTATTTTCTTCTGGAAAACTCAATCTTTCCCACAACTTACCAGTTCTCAAAACAAACAGTTTGTTTAATTAGTGTTTCCAGGGTCGACAAATGAGACAGTCTAGCTTTGTTGGTAAAAGTATCATTTAGAACACGTCGGTTTTCACAGATACACATCGTTCTGTTGCTTACCATCATTATTCTGAAAGTAGATTTGTGGACAAGAGTAAGTTGTCAAGACACAATATGCTGAAGACAAGAAGAATAACTGATAAGGGCAGGAAATAAGTGACTGCTGCATTTGCAAGAGAACTCAAGGATCTGGATTTTCTTGTTATCCATGTCTGGGTAAAGCATTCAAAGAGGCTACATCTAACTATGGAGAAACTGACAAGAGAGAAGGCAAACACTGTTTACTCTAAGAGGTATCGATTCCGAGATAGCTTAATAAAGCCTGGCTCAATTAGGGAAAAATGCTACTAATTCTCATTGTTATAAACCATAAAAAGGGTGTATATTATACATACGTTGATAGCGGAAGTTGTGGTGTGTGTATGTATTTGCATATGTGTGTGTAATAAGAAGGTTTTGGGGGATGTAATCTTTGCAGTGTGTTTGGTTTGAGTCTAGTTAGGATTGGGAAGAATGATGATGGGAGAAACTGTTCTTCGTTGTATTTATAACCATGCTGAGCTTGCAGAGAGAAAATAGACTAGAGTCATTAGATGAGGGTAGGAAGGCAGTTCAATGTAAACATAAAGTAAATGATTTATATGGAAGTCTTCAGCATTTTCCTCTTTCCCAGAGTTTACTGGATAAACAAAATGAAACAAAACAAAAGCCTAGCACTGCAGATGTAGCAATCATTTCCTATTACCTTAGGTTGAAGTAAAAGTAAATGCTAAATTATCTCGGTACAGCTGCTGGTGACAGTTATAGTCATAGTCCTTAACTGCATGAATCCAAGTAGCTGAATTTTTAGCAGATGTTTTGGATTCATCTCTCTTGGATTTTGCCAACAGTTCCTTTTTGTATAAATCTCAGCCATAGGAACGTGATATAGCTGTGATGTCTATGTTCTGATCGTCCAAAGAACGTAACAATGGTGGATTTGTGACAGGAATCCTTTTGTCTCTCTGCCCCCTTTGTAGGGGAGCCAGCACAGTCCCCTGGAAACCTCCTCAGCCTCTGCGCTTGGTGAGGCTTCAACAGTGAATGGCCCAGATAAGGCCATATACACATTTGCTAGGCCCTTTGTCCCTGAGCTTCTCCTAATGTGTTGAAATTAAACCCAAGCCTTAATGATCTTTTCTTTTTGCTAGTATTTCTATATTCATTCCCTGCTCTCGAGTGAGTTACTTGCTTCCAGCAATATGTTCAAAAGTAATATGTTGAGAAAGTCTCAGGATGAATTTTCTGGATACATAATAGTTGTCAGTGTGAAAAACTGAAAGAAATGTCTTTTGCAGAAAAAGCCCATAGTATACATAACATCACTTCTTAAGAAAGACTTACTGAATAATTACTAAGGGCCATAAGGGGACAGATCTCTCAATCAACTATGATACTTATTTTCAACAACTTATCTCATTCACAGTTTATGACTCTGCAAAGAATTAAGTCTATAAACAAAATGAAAGACTACTTCTGCCCTTGCCGACAGGTCTTTAACATTTTCTACAATTAAGCAGTAAGACAGCAGAAGATTCAAAATGCTTTCCAGTCTCAGCTTATTATGCATTAGATAGGCTCTTTAAATATTTGTTTCATACATCTTCCTGCTTATTTATACTAAAGATCTTATGATATTCTATAATTTGTAACAATTCTGCAATTCATGTAGCTCCCTGCTAAGTTCCCTTCCATGTGCATATTTTATCTCTCATCCAAATTTCAAATTTTCTTTTGAGATAATTTATCTTTGGCCTAAAGATAAGGAAAAAAGAAAAATAGGAGATTCTTTGCACTTTGTTGAATCCTTGATTGCAAGAAACAGGATAACTAAAGTGATAATTTCAAGAACCTTGTAATTATTTTTAGAACAAATTTTCTCAGGTCTGTAAAAGTAAAAAATAAATATCCTATCCCTGGAATCAATTAGTTATCTCTTCCAGCCAATAAAGTATTTCACTGGAGGTTTTGATGTGTGAGTTAGGTCAACTTCAAAAGGAAACTTCTGCACTGTGGGATGAAATATAATTTTACGAATTTAAATTCTGCTTCAGTTCAGCACCAGAGGGCAGTTTTATTTAATCTTCTCTGCCTTGGCAGAAGTCTTTGGACTTGGACAGCCATGACTGTCAAAAATGAGAAAGTTTATTTGAGAGTTGGAGCTATGTAGGTTTCTTGAGCAAGGGTTGTTATCCTCCTAAATGCTTGTTCCTTTATTTAAACAGTAGTTTCAATGTTTTCTAAACCTTGAATAAAACACACTATATTGTACAAGAAAGCACCATTTTCTTTGATCATATTATATATGTACAGAAAATTTCATGTCGTTTACAAAGGTTTAGCTATGAGAAAGAATTGGCAAATGTAAAGTCTACAAATGTCTACAAATTGCAATGACCTTAGGAATACCTCATATGAGGATCTGTGCTATAGAAGAGACAAGAAAGTATAATCAACAACCCTTGCTGACTTCTTGTTGCTCTGTCAGACTTCTGAAACCATTGTAATAAAATCCATCTCCCACATTATTCTTCCTGGAGTATAAGATGATCGATCCTGATACGCTTTATAAATTTGATACTCTATGATCCCATAATGTTGAACATCCTTACTTAATAGTGCCTCTCATCAGGCTAGACTGGGTCAGTAGGACCCATGCTCTTTACCATAATCACTTATTCAACAGAAAAAGCTACCAAATACTGATTTAAGTGCTAGGCAGGCAGAGAGCTCAGAAAAGAGCACCCAGGAAAAGCATGCAGCAAGGGCAAAAAGCCAGCATGTGTGTGGAATAGTAAGAAGATTCGAAGAAACAGCAGCCAGGCGGGGTAGGTTTTTGTGCAAGGAATCCTTGTAATAACCTGTGCTTTTATTCATACTGAGCCAGGATGTCACTGGATAATGTGAGCAGAGGGTTACTCTTTCAAGGGAGACCCTGTTGTGTTAGACAGACCACCCAGAGCTGTGGGCATAAGCCCGGAGGGCAATTAGCTGAAGCTTTGCCTCACATGAAATGTGTGGGGTGCACCGTGTAATAAATAACATTGATGGCTTTGGTGCAGGGTGGTGACGGCGCAGGTGGTAAAAGTATTCAGACGATGATTATATTTTGAAAATAGGGTAGATGTAGGCTGCCGAAGCTTTAGAAGTAAGGTGAGGAAAAACTCAAAGGTGACTATAAGTTTTTTGGTTTGAACAGCTCTGAGGATAGAATTTGCTCTCACAGAGGTGGATTTGAACCCACATCTTAGGTCTTAAGAATATGACTGTGTACAAGTAGCTTAATCACTTTATTTAACCCCCTTTTCATTTATTCAGTGGGATAACCTTATCCATTTTGTAGCTGATATAAAAATTAGAGATAGTACATTCACAGCACTTCATGGTGCCTGTGTAGTGGTGGGCAGTTAATAATAAATAGAAATGGGCATCTGAAATGAACAGACACTTCTCAGATGCAGAAGTCAAAGAGCCAAAAAGTATATGAAGAAATGTTCAACATCACTGGTCATTCGAGAGATGCAAATGAAAACAACACTGAGATTCCATCTCACTCCACAAAGAATGGCCGCTATCACAAAATCAACTAACAATAAATGCTGGTGAGGCTGTGGGGAGAAAGGAACCCTTCTCCACTGTTGGTGGGATTGCAGACTTGTGCAACCATTGTGGAGATCCGTGTGGAGATTTCTCAGAAAACTAGGACTAGGGGTCCCATTTGACCCGGCTATCCCCCTGCTAGGAATATACCCAAAAGAATTTTAAAAAATCACATTGGAAAGACAGATGTACACCCTTGTTCATAGCAGCTCATTTCGTGATAGCTCAATCTTAGAAACAACCCAAATGCCCACCAACTGGAGAGTGGATAAAGAAGATGTGTTTTTTTTTAATAAGATGGAGTATTATTTTGCCATAAAGAATGACATGATCAATTCATTTATGTGCAAATGGAGACACCTGGAGGATATACTAATAAGTGAAATAAATAGATCACAGATAGGCAAATACCGGATCTTCTCTTTGATATGAACACTTGTAGATGCAAATGAGCTCTAGAAAGTATGACAGCTTTTATAGAGTGGGAAATTTCCATAGGAAATTTGGTGTGGGAATGTAATGAGGGGAAGGAATAAATATGATTCAGAAAGAAAATAAAAGAGTATGTATAAAGGGGGTGGGGAGGTGTGGTTGGGTAGGGATATGGGTAAAAATGAGAATTAACTTGTGTCATATACTGATACAAATTCCCCAATTTTATATATGATTGTGAGATGTATATAAATTGTACCAATAAAGAATTCAATTAAAAAATAATAAATAGAATGCTTATCATTACTGTTCTTTGGGAACAAAAGAACACATCTTGGTTTTCTCCATTGTAGACCTTTAAATATTTGAAGACAGTTCACATCATTGTTCGGAGTCTTCTTAGAATGTTTCCCAGCCTCTCTTGCTGTAGGTTGGCTGCTTTCTGTGACTCTCTGGCACTTTCCACTCAAGCAACTTCCATGGTTGATGAAATCATCAGAGAAGTGTCAGAAAAAGACTATAAATTTTCCAAGAGTGGGCAAAATGTTCAGAAATTTGTATGTGAATATCTTGTATTTTAACCTTTAATAACTATAGTGAAAGGAAAAGCTTCATTGTTGACATTCACAGGGACCTGCAACAAATATGTCAGGAAAACGGGGATGCATTTTTTGCACAGATTTTCTTTTCATCAATAATTCTTTACCATATCTCAGCGCTGTGATGCAACTTTTGTGGCACTAAACTTGAACACCTCCAAGTTACAAAACCAATCTGGCCAGCCACAATATACCTATAATTATATATGATTCAGAGATGCCGGTACAATCCTGAGGTTATCATTTACAAAAAACCCGATGGTTAGTCTGGCCTTCTTGGCCTGCTGACCTTATGAACTGGGTCTGTTGGGGGAAAGTCACAAGAGGAAGAAAACATCAGATGATCCTTGCCTTGATAACCACGTGTAGAAAACTAGATGTTGGGAACAAAACTTCAACACAACCGGAAATGTGGGGGGTCACACAAAATAAAATCAGACTATGTCTTTGACCATCATATTTTAACTTAAAAATTATGAGATTGAATAATTTGAAATTATTCAAAAATCGAAATAATTGAAATAATTCCTTAAACTCCTTTTCACTCTAGTTTTAGTTCCTTCCTTTAAGTACCTCCCCCAAACCCAGTAAAATGAAATGTTAACATCCCACCTCCCATGGTAGGGATTGTAGTCTTCGGAAAACGTCCCACTGATAATCGAACCTCATGGGTCACACTGTACTCAGCAGACAGACACGGTCCAATCTTAAGCTCTATTTGTGAACTGAAGCAAGAAATTGAAGTTCAAATGTGGAGCAGAAAACCTAGAGCTTCTCTTTGATATAGTTGGGATCTTCATGTCAACTGTAATTTTAATGTTCTTTATTCAGGAAAAAAATCCTTTACTAATTTGTTTTAAAGGGTAATGAATGTCATGATGCATTTCAATTACTAAGTGCAATGCGTGGAATATAGTATACACCTGACGGGTGCTGCGCCTGACAGCAATAATGCAGTGTTCTCATTTCACATGCATCCTCCGCAGCGCCTCTCTGCGTGCATGGGGACTCGCCAGCGCATTAGGCCCTCCGAGTGCGCAGCAACCCTGACTTAACTTGCTAATAAACTGGAACTTCACACCTGCTCCCAGCCGTCCCCGAGAGGCCCTGGGAAGCGGGAGCACAGCTGAAAGGGCCCCGGATTGCTGGCTGAGTTAACCCCCCAGCTTTCGTGTTGGTCACACATATATTCACACTCTCAGATGAAATATGTCTTTGTGCACGGGCAGAGAGTGAGTTAAGCTGGCAGCTTGGCTCCCAGATGCTTTCATGCCTTTCACCCCCCCCCTTCTAATTTCGATTTCAATCCAGAGACACGTTCCCTGTGACCCTCTCCAGATACCCCCAGTGAAAGGCTGTGTCACCAACCAGGCCATTCTGAGGGAGTCTGGGGGTGCGGCGGGAGAATGTCTGGTTTGAAGGCCAGGAGCTTAGGAATGTGCACACAGCCAGGCTGTGTATATTCTGGGTACCTGCCCCGTGCCTGTGTGCCAACCTCCGCGCTTCCTCTCGGTGCTGCTTTTCTGACAGCGTGGGTTAAGATTTACGATCCCCACAAGGACTACATCTGACGTGGCTGAGTATTTAACTTTTTTCTGTAAGAGCAGATTTATTTTGATAGTTTTTATATAAGCTTTTAATTTAATATTCCAAAAACCTTTCTGGAAGAATCTAAAGCAAAAATGTAAAGTACTTTCTTGAAAGTAAAGGAGCAAAAACAAAATGTTCTGGTCATTGTTATTTTCTCATTTTATTTTAGATGCATATTGAAATATTCATAAAAATCATATAAAAGCACTGAGTGTATATTTATGAAATCTTTGTTCTCCTGGAAGTAGCTGGCACTTTTCACCAATTTTCGGTCTTGCTCTGATGACTTTCAATCTCTTTTCCCTTCCAGAATATACAATTCATGGGGAAGTAATATGACCATTCAATCATTACCATGTCTCTAGGTACTTATAACACCACAAGTTAAACAGAATATCAAGTAAAGAATAGACCCAGATTTTAGGTACTCAATGCAATACATATAAAGAATAATTAGAGTGCCAGAATGGCTTAGTTTGTGTTGTACCCTTGCGAAAGAATACAAGAGATTGGATAAATTATAGATAATGGAAGTGTATTTGACTCACCATTCTGAAAGCCAAGAAGCGTAAGACTAAGAGCTCTGTTTCCTGAGGGGTTTTAGGCTGGGTCAAGGTATGGTCGATGGTCAAGGAAGCGCATTGCACGCAGAGTAGAGAGATAGGATCTAAAGTCATCCTTTCTGTCATGAACTTACTCTCTCGATAACCACTCTTCCGCAGTAGTGTTGTTAATTCTTCCACAATTTCATCACCTCCTAAAAGTCTACCTCTTACTACTATTTCAATAACAATTATATTCCAGCATGAATTTTGGAAGAGACTTTCAAACCACAGCACAGATATCTGTATAGTAGTTCTTTAACATAAATGTGCTTGGAAAATGGAATCGGGAATTTGTAAAATCTCCAATTCTTCCAGATCTTGAGAGATTTTGGTTGTCAATCCAAGGCACACCCCAGGAATCTCTATTTTATCAAGCGATTCACCACCTCTGCATTTCCAAAAATGATTATAAGGCAATTAAACCTCAGTTTAAGGGACATTCATTTTGTATTTTGTTTCAGGCTTACATGTACTGAAGAGCTGATATTGTGAATATAATGACATTTTTCTCCTTTCTTCACTGTACTTCATGATAAATTTCACCGCCAAAAGTACATTAGTGACAGGGACTTTGACTCTGTTTCCTTCTACTTCTCTTAGTTTAGTTACACAAGGATTTGCATGCTGGTTATAGAAGGAGCCTTTCACTTGTCAGGAAGAGATCAAGAATGGGGTGACCCATGTAATGAAGCAAGGCCAGGATATGATTACTTAAGGGCAGCAGAAGGAAACCAGAGCAAGCCAAACACCAGTTAGTGCATTTTCCTAGAAACAGGAAAAAGAAAAAAGAGAGGAATGAAATGTAAACCAAGAGCAGAAGGGGCAGGAATGGGTGGATATGGTTGTGATCTGTCTGGCTGGGGCAGGAGGAGAGTTTTGGCGGTTAGGGTGGAATGTTGACTTGAGGGGTCTGGGACCTGCCTTTTGGGTGGGCGGGAAACACTTCTAGATGTATCTGGGTATGTCGTGAAGGCGTGGCCTCGAGGCCTCTGTCTGGTCCTTCAGTCCTTCCTCTCTGGCCCTGCACCCTTGCTCTGCTTCTTGGCCATCATGAATGGAGTGTCTTTGCTCCCCAGCTCCTTCCACCATGACGTGACTCTGCCTTGGAGCTGGCTGGACATGGACTGAAACCTTCAGCAAACTAAACCTCCCTCCTTCAGGCTGTGGGCCTTGGGGATCCGTGTCAGGGCGGAGAACGCTGGCTGCTGCAAAAGTCTAGTGAGGGAAGCAAGGAGAGAAGCCGCCGGCTCTGAAGCTTCGGGTTGATGCCCACGGGGGAAGCTGTGCTCTCAGCAGCTGTGCCGAGAATTGAGCCAGAAAAGAGTTCACAACCCAAGGAAGTAGCAACGGGCTGGCCTGGCCTGAGCAGGAAACGGGGAGA
>PVIC010024480.1:0-26016 GCA_004025085.1 Thryonomys swinderianus | reverse complement strand
AAAAAAAAAAAAAAAAAAAAAAAAAAAAAAAAAAAAAAAGAAAAACCACATCTTCTTTACGCAGTCTCCAGTTGATGAGCATTTGGGTTGTTTCCAAGATTTAGCTATCACAAATGGAACTGCTACAAACAGGTGCACATATGTCACTGCGATATGAATCTTTTAATTGTTTTGTATATATACCTAGCAGGGGAATAGCAGGGTCAAATGGGACCTCTAATCTAGTATTTTGAGGACTCTCCACACCGATCTCCATAATGGTTGTACCAGTCTACATTCCCACCAACAGCGGAGAAGGGTTCCTTTCTCCCCACAGCCCTGCCAGCATTTGCTGCTGGTTAGTCTTGAGATAGCAGCCATTCTTTGTGGAGTGAGATGAAATCTCAGTGTTGTTGTCATCAGCCTCTCTCAAATGACTAGTGATGTTGAGCATTTCTTCATATGCTTCTTAGCTGCTTTTACTCCTTGTAGTCCTCTTCCTACCCTGGTTTCCAAGACTTTCCATCAAGCCTCCTAATAAATGTGTAGTTTCTTGATATCCTTTCAGTACATTCATTTTATGCTAAAGTAGTCTGTTGCTTGCAACCAAAACTTCTGGCTAACTATATCCTTCAGGACTCAGTGTTGTCATCCAATGGGACTGTTGAGGCTATTTCAGAGCATTGACATGAAAACTAATGAAAGAACACATTAAGGAACCTAACCGCACACCATAGTGTATGGCAGAAGTCTAATAAATAGTGACTTGTCACCCTTATTTCCCGTTCTAGACATTCAGTTTAAACCATCCATAAAGACCAAGGTGTGTTGGGGAGGGAATCAAGTCACTTCACTGACAGTTGTAAATATTACTATCATTATGATTATAGCAGTCATTTACCAAGTGTCTTACTGGATGCCAGGCACTGTGCTTGGCAACATATAAACACAGATTCCAACACTTACAAAACTCCAAGGTATATATTACTCTCACTTTGCTGATAAAGAATTTGAAGATGTAGCTCAGTGCCATCACTGTCTGCCTGGCAAGCATAATGTCCTGAGTTCAATCCCCAATATTGGAGGGAAAAAAAAGAATCTGATGCTCAAAATGGTTAACAATTTGCCAGAGTTTTCATAAGGAGCAAAAATTGTACAAATTGCAGAGAAAACACAATTTGAAATATCATAGTAATATCTAGACAGATGTGAGATAGGACTATGAGAATATAATGAGTTCAACCATTTTGACCAAATCAAAACAATTAAATGGTGACTGAATCTTTTAGAGTTGACCTAGAATCTTGTGAGCTTAGTCAAAGGAACCAAATAGTTGTGCCTCTTTAAACCAATACCTGGCCTCATCATCACCCCAGTGAGAAAGGACTGAGTGGCAGCTGCTGATACAAGCAGATCCTTAGGCCAGTTTTAGATGCCCCACAATTTTGGAAAACACAGGGGAATTTTTTTCATGAAGACTCATAGTTCAGCTTTACTGTCTCTAGGCGCCAGGAAAAAAATTTTCAAAGGTCAAAAATAAAAATACTAGTTTTTCACAATGCAGCTAGAGTGACATTGCAATGACAAGAAAATGTGAACTATGTGAGGGAGGGCAGGTTGGATATTCACACAGACAAGCTCTTCTCAAAGTGGGAACTCCAGAGCTCCAGGCAGCCAGAAGGGTGCCTCCAATCCACCCTGCTCCACGTGCTTATCTTAAAAGCCAGTCTATAGTTTGGCTTCTGAAATGAAAAATAACACCAAAAGAAATGCCTGATTTTTATTAGCCATCCTCAGAAGGAATCTTCCACTAATTCTGGGGAAGCTATTTTACTTGAAAGTTTTCCCACTTTTGCAAATATGGTGCAGAGGGGTTGGATCTGAGGGGTTTTGCCCTGGGTAAACAGTTGAACACAAAAACTCTGCACACTCCAGGAAAAATTTAAACTCTGCAAACTCCAGAGATTTCCTTGAATCAATATGGTGAAGCCAAAATAAATGGCTACTCTTGTTCTCTTGAGAAAACATTATTACATTATTATTACTATTATTTTCACAAAGCAATCCCTGATGCAATGGAGCAGGGAGAGTAGTAGAGTAAGTAGGAGGTCTGATTTCAGGACACAAAGAGGCTGGGATGGGTTGTGAAGTCTGTGCCGTCTCAAACAGCGAGGGGAGGGCCGGAAGTGGCTTTGAGCAGGTGCCAACCTGCACAGCATGTGAACAGACCTGAGTTTTGACAGATTAAGATGGCACCAGAAGACAGGCCAGGAGTGGACAGTGTCTGGACATTCACCCAAAGCTCTCCATCAACAGTGGCAAAGTGAAAATGCACATGGATCAGCAGTGAAAATTTTGGAAGGAAATCTTAGTGAAAATCCAGAGCAAGAGACAGAAGTGATAAATCAGGTTGCAAGATGTCTGAGTTGAAGGATGCTGCTGCCTGGTGTATCACTCCAGGCCAGCAGGACACACATGCGGGTCCCAGCCAACGTCAGCTCTAATGCACTGCCAGTTTATTCTGCCTCTGTGTTGGGGGAAGGGGAACCAAAGGCCCGAAGCCTCTTACATCAGGCGAAGGTGACACATAGTACACAGGAGTTGAGGCCCATGGGGGCAATTTTCAATATCCTGAAAAGCTGATGGGAGTGAGAAAAGCAGGGGAAAGGACTAGTCCCCATCTTTCTGAGACCTGCCTTTGGGTACTCATCTATATAATCAGTTTATCCATTTTGACCAAATCCAAACAATTAAATGGTGATTGAAACTTTTAGAGTTGACCTAGAATCTTGTGAGCTTAGTCAAAGAAACCAAATAGTTGTGCCTGTTTAAACTAATACCTGGCTTCATCACCATCCCAGTGAGAAAGCACCAATGGCAGCTGCTGGTACAAGCAGATCCTTAGGCCCCTCTCAGATGCCCCACAATTTTGGAAAAACACGGGAATTTTTTCCATGAAGACTCATAGTTCAGCTTGTTGCTACATTGCTGTGTTTAAAGTTGACTGTGAAACACTGACAAAAACTCCCCAGTGATTAACAATAGCACCAAGCACAGCCTAGAAACTGACCACACTGTGGTATCTATTAATTTGGTACCTTTAACCAGAGGAGCAAAATCTACAGTTATATGACAAAATCCAACATCAACTAAGATCTTATCTGTGTTAAGTCTCACCCTTAGTAGAGTGATTTTACTCTTGAGAGGAGGGTAGGGGACAAAACAGAAAGATAAATGAAGAGAAATACAGTAGAAGCAAGGTTGAAAGGCAAAGATGATCACTGCAGCTTTGGGAAACTGGAGAAGAGAACAGGAGAGAAGAATGAAGGAGGAAAAAAAAAAGAATATTGACATAAACCAGAAAGACTAGAGACAATATTCACTCACATGAAAATATCAAAAAATCAAGACAGTTGAGGGAATAGAGAAAGAAGATGAACAAACAAACAAAAAAACAATAAAAGTAAAAACCTAAACAACAAAAAGAAAAAGGAAAAAACCAGATATGAAAAGGAAAACTAAACAAACAGATAGATACAAAGACCAAGAGCCAGCTATACCTAGAAGACAACTCTGAGGAACAGATATTTCCTAGGATAGCCTGAATAAAGCTACCCACCAGAAGAAATTTACAAGCATCAACACAGAAAACAAATTAAAATAAAAAGTAGAAAATAACAAGATACAGAATCAAAATACAACCCCAGACTTTCAGCCCATCCGGAACAAGTTCAGGGGATAAAGAGATAGAGAAAAATCAGAAACCACCCACTACAATTTTCTGAAATTGTAGTAGCAAAAGTTAAAAAAAAAAATGCAAACAACAAAAAAAGATGAATAAGGCTATAGAGAAAATGCTATCAGAAATAATTTTTCAGGTTAAAAAAAAAGACATGACAGTCAAAATGAAGGACTTGCTCAGTGGATGTAAAGAGAAGCAGTCCTCAGCCTAGGAGAGAAATCAAATCCATGAACACATCCAAACAGATATCCAGGAGATTAAGACTTCCAGGCCTCAGTTTCCTCACCCATTTAACAGGTGCGATAATTCTTGACCTCTCTAACCACAGATGCCTCTTTCCAGATCTTCCTCTTGCCCAGAATTTGCACTAGTTCTTCAAACACTAAGAAAAAGTCCTTTTACAGTATAGCGCCAGCTTCCCATTCGAGTCATCTTGATTCTCCAGGTTGCTTCTCATGCAGGGTTCCCTCCCTCATTTTCTGCCCATACCCGAACTGAGGTAGGGGTTGGAAATGTTTAAAAACCTTTGCTTGTCATTACAGGAACGTAACTGAGGGTAGAAATGCAAACTATGGACAGTGTCATGGGGTATGAACCAAAAGGCCGATAGGCACCATACTGAAGATACCTGAGCCTCTCTCAACTAGAGTTCATACCTTTAGTCTCTCGCCCTGATTGTTTCTGCCTAGACTGGCTCTCTCGCACACCATTCCACACAACTTCCCCTTTCTCAAAGGCCTAGTTCAGAGTTGGTTCTCCCAAGGAAAACTTCCTGGATTCATCTACTTCACCAATGACAGAGCCAATGATTCCTTCCTCTATTCTCCTCTGAATGAGCCCCTGTGGAACCCCTAGTTAGACAAGATTGGTTGACACCTCTGCTCCCTACCCCCACTCTCCAAAGCCTGCAAACCGCTCCTCGACTTTGTCCCCTCCATGTCTAGCATGGTGCCAGCACCCAGAGAGGCCCATATACACTCAGTAAAGGAATGATGACTCTCGACATATCTTCTTGTTCATGTACACCTGTGAACAAAGTCTGTCTTCCCCAGGAAACTGTATAAAAGTCTTCCAAAGCTAACTGTCAGATCACATCACTACCAGCCCGCTCAGACTTCTTTGGTGGGAGCTTGTTGCTGAGATGTCTGCTCTTCCCTTTCCTTTTTTCTGTGAATTCAGTGATTTTTTTTCCTGGGTCATTAAAAGTTGTTTCATTTGGTGAATATCTTATTTATTTAATAACAGATTCCACCCTGGAAGCCAAGTTCAGGAACTGAAGGCAGGGTTGCTATTTCTTTGATAGAGATCTCCTTGGCTCCAGTCATCTCAGTCCAGGCATGCTCTAGGAAACAGACTCAAACTGAACATTTGGATTCCTCAGGAGTGGTGGAGACAGATGCATAAATAGCTATATGTGAAGCAGAAGGTTGCTGTTACTAGAAAGAGAGAGAGGCATAATGCTAGAAGTGCTAAATAATATGTGGTGAGTGAATGGAAACCACCAATCAGTTTGAGAATAGAGGAGGCAGCACAGACACAAAGCACTCACGTAATGAATACTTTTGTGTAAACATAAATACTACCCCCAAACTGTCATGATATTTGATTATTGTCTAACATTAATTACTTACCAGATTCATGTCCTTCAGTCCATTCTGTACACTGTTATGAGGTTAGTGTTCCCTTCACACTGTACTTTCAACAGACTCCAATCTACATACCGAACTTCTCATTCAGCATCTAAGCATCTCCCCCAATCCTCTCTGTGTATCTAACCCTCCTCCCCATCTTTTATCCTATTCCGGTATCAACTTTCCATTCCAGGCAAAGTGGTCAGCTGATTGTCTCCCAAACATGAGGAGAAAGCCATGTCACCTTTATAAATGCCATCATGCTATCCCCTCACCTAGACTGTGCTATCTTCTTTTTTCTCTCAGCTCCTGAAAATCTTGCCTTTTCACCTTTAATTTCCCTTACAGAATACTTGCTTAGTTTCCCAAAGCCAAACTCACTCAAACAGTACTGCCAGGTTCATAACTATAAACTGGAAGCCCTCACTTCCTGTCTCATCTGAAGGGTGGATCACATGATTCAAACACAGATACCTGGAGCCACAGCTACCACAATCACCATCAGCAGGTTAATGTTCCTGAGCAAGAAATGGAAGTTGAAAAGTACATGAAAATGGAGCCTGCTTTTTATTTTGACTTTTCTTATTATTGGCAGGTCTCCCAAACTGTCTTGGATTTAATGAGTCAATTTGAAAAGAGCTTTACTACCCTGCCCTTTTTTACAATGTCCTATT
The DNA here is from genome assembly GCA_004025085.1 of Thryonomys swinderianus. Lineage (NCBI taxonomy): Eukaryota > Metazoa > Chordata > Mammalia > Rodentia > Thryonomyidae > Thryonomys > Thryonomys swinderianus. The sequence goes on along the minus strand of PVIC010024480.1, from coordinate 19,990 downwards.
GGACAGGAATGTAGGTTCAAAACTTGTCTTTGATGGTTGTAGAAGAGATATTGAGACCACCTGGTTAAGAATGTCACCCCAGGACAGCCTGGGACTTCGCAAGTTCATCCCAGAACCCACAAGTACAGACCTGAGCAGTCCTCCTGGTGGCCTGAGGACATTCATAAAGGCAATCTTTTCTGTTTGCACCATTCAAGGACCCAAATGATGTCCCTGTCCCCTTAAAATGATGTTAATCAAGAGAGCTGGCTCCCAGACCTTCCCTGACAAGCATTAGGCAGATGCATTCAGTTGTCATTTGACTTCTGGGCCCAGTTTCCTCAATCATACACTCCAGATCTAGCATATACTTGCAGGGCTTTTTAAGGATTAGAGTCAATCCTGGAAATAGATCATATATCTATGTTTCAATATATATGACACTGGGAACATAATAAGAACTATTAGTAATGCTAACCTCTAGACAACTATTAGGTGTCCTAAAAATTAATACAGATTAAAATCCATAAAGCATGAAAGTCCTAGCACAGATCCACATTGAGCAGGAAGTTGAGCATTTATTTGGGGGAATATAAATACTATTTCATTCTGCCCATTTCTATTCTCTACTGTTCTCCAACACACAAACATATTGTAAATTCAGCCCTTTCAGACTGTGTTTCTGTCCTAGTCTAGTTTCTGTCCTACAGTTCCTCCTACTTTTGGAGGTGGAAAGTGTGCTGGAGTTTGAGTCCAAAGCCTCATGCACGGTAGGGGAGCATTCTGCCACCAAGCCATATCTCTCTTTTATGCTGGAGTCACTGCCATCTGCACTTTTCTTTCCTTCTTTCCTTTCTCTCTGTCTTCCTTCCTCCCTCCCTCCCTCCCTCTTTCTTTCTTTCTTTCTTTCTTTCTTTCTTTCTTTCTTTCTTTCTTTCTTTCTTTCTTTCTTTCTTTCTTTCTTTCTTTCTTTCTTTCTTTCTTTCTTTCTTTCTTTCTTTCTTTCTTTCTTTCATCAAGGATCAAACTCAGGACCTTGGGCTTATAAGGCAGGTGCCAAAACCACTGAACTAAATCCCGGGCTCAAACACTTTTATTTCTTGAGAAGCCATGCTCTCTTCTCAATGTTTTACCACACACTACTCCAGTTCCACTTCCGGCTTTCATCTCTTGGGTAACTCCAAAAAGTTTCCTTTACTTCCCACCCAACCCCCTGACCGAACAGTCTCCAGCCGTCATTCTCCTGAAGTGGATTTCCCTAAATGCCTTCTGAATGAACAAAAACTCCTGTCGTTATTCACTATCTTACAAGCCCTTTAAAAGAATGCCACCAACTCCCCTCCCGTCCTGGCCTCATCAGGAGACACGCAGCCCCACTATACAGGGCAGGTCAACCAGAAACAGAGCTGTAAAATCTGAGCAGCCCAGTTCATCGAGCCACAAAAGAGGTGAATCTTGTTTTCCCTTCCAGCCTCATAACTTCACCAGGAAGACAGACCACCTTTAACTAGGTCAACCCAATTTCAGTCTTTCCTCCACTCTCACTCCTTTTATTATCATGGTTTTCAGTTGGAGGCATAACATTTACTGTGATGATTTATGTCTGGAAAAGAATGGAGTTTCATCCATTCCTGACTGAACTGAACAGGATGTTTCTGTATGAAAAGGGACCATTCGAGACCACAGGACAGAGTCAGGCCGTCTTTGCTAGGAGGTTTCTACAAAAAGCCCTGAGCCAGCTAGAGCTAAAATCCTCACCAACCGTGAGATGCAAGATGGGAAAGGAAAAGGAAACTGCTTTAGAAAAACTGGTCCTGTTTAACTCACAAGAAACCATCAGTTACAGGACTTGACCTTCTCACCCCATCCGTTGCCCTTTGTTTCCACAAATGACCAAGGATAGCTTTCCTCTCCTGATCCTGCAGCCCAACCCCTTCGTAATCAAAGGGGGCTAAATAGCTGCTGTATAAAAACAGCTTGCACGGGCCAACCCCTCCCACTCCCAAATCTTCTCCCTTAAGTCTTTCCTTCACTCTTACATGTTACAAGACATAAACCAATGACAAACACAACAAAGTGGACTATGTTGATGCGTTGTGAAATTTCATTCCAAGAAATTGAGGATTCTACTGAACCAACCAGAAAGACACCCTAACTCATAAGATTTTGTTATCTTGTTTGCTTTTCCCAGAAACTGATGCTACACAAACATAAGACTTACAAAATGAGAGGTCCTTGAACTTAATTTGTGTGTGTGTGTTTATTAATAGACAAGAGAAATGCAGCATTATTCTCATTCCTGTGAAACTTTGACTCCACCTCCACTTGTGTAACCAGGTCAAATCAAGCTTGAGTTATATGAGAACGTGGATTCTAACTTTAACAAATACATAAAGTCATGACCCTTTTGTTTTGATATGCTGCCTGTTCCAGACAGGCAGAAAAGCCACCAGTAAAACCAAGAGGTATACAAGACTTCACAATTTATTAAGAAGATTAGCTGGCTTTAGTTTGTCCACTAACGATTAGTCACTGCATGTGAATTCCCTGGGAAGCCTCAGAGGTCAGGTAACTCCAGGAACAGTTTGGTTTAATTTGTTTCCCTCTTCTTTTTGATAGGTCGATGTGCTCTGAAAATTAGGGGCTATTTGACATACACCCATTCCTAACTGTATTATATACAACGTGACAAACCCACCTGAAATATTGTATGTTTTTTCACTTTCCACTATATTTGTAGAACTGCCTGCTGTGAGATTACAAAGTTCATGGTTCAGCTGAACTTTTGAACTCAAGTGAGGATTTGACACAGCAAAACAATCTAAATGAACCCAACATGAAGTTTTCAGAGTTGAAACTGCTCTTCAGCCTATTGTCTGGGGTAATTGGGTAGGAAAGTTCTTTATTGATGTTGTAAAAACTACCAGTTTAATAACAGAGGGAGCGGAGAGGAGATGAGTGGATGTATCTCAGGAGCGTCTAAAATCACGCTTCTCTGCGAGTTCACTGAACTCTATCTGACCCCTCAGGGAAGGTCTGCCCAGGACAGCCCACCAACCCCAGAGTTTATGACTAAATGCCTGCAGCCTGCCAGCTCTTACTACTTCAGAACAACTTCTAAATTGCTACACAAAATAATAATAATATTTATTTGAAATACAGTAGCTGCTACAAGGTACTTAAATGGATACAGATTGCCAGATTCTTTCCATACTTCATTCAGTCTTTACAGAGACTGTATGAGGCTAGTATTAATAACCACATTTTGTAGAGGAGAAAACTGAGTCCAGAGAGATCAGGCAGCTTCCCCAAGATCACACAGTTTGTATTTTCCCTCTCTGCCTCCACTGGACTAAATTATCTCAAAACTTTTAAGTGCTTGCTTATGCATAGGTAGCAATTGGAGAGGGAACATTCCATGTGAAAAACAAAAGTGTGTCCATTCTCAGTAAACCTATGAGGCAGACAGGCTCACCCCAACTTTGCTAATGACATTGAGCTTAACTGATGAACCACGCCGCGAATTCCTTCGATCTCTTGACTTCAAATTCATCGTGATGTCATTTGAGTCTCTCAAACTCCATCTCCAAAATTCTGATGCTGCTTGAGCATGCAGTTGGGCAGAAAAGGAGTGGAGGAGAGGATCTGTTTGTTTAATCAAGTATCAGATTGATTTCCAGCAGTTTCTTTTTTTTTTTCCTTTGAGACAGGGCCTTGCTTTGTAGTTCAGGCTGGTCCTGAGCTCACTATGTAGCCCAGGCAAGCCTCGAACTCAGCAGTCCTCCTGCCTCTGCTTCCCAAGTGCTGGGATTACAGGTGTGAGCCACCATGCCCAGCATTGTGGTATGTGGTACTGATTGCTGGTGGGTGTGAGTCACCACACCTGATATTGTTGTATGTAGTTACTGGGGATCAAACTCAGGACCTTACACTTGCTAGGCAGGCACCAAAACCAGTGAGCTAAATCTCTGGCCCCATCAGTTTCTATTTTAAAAACAAAGACAATGTCTCATGCCCAGAAAGACCCCTGCAGTCATGTGCTCTCTGGTTACCTCTCTGGGCTCACCACCACCCTTTTTGTTTGACTCTACTTGAATAAGTAGTGGAGAAAGCTTGCCAGACATGTAGTTTGAAATCAAGTACATCAAATGCTCAGTCCTGTCTTTTGTAAATACTTAGTAAAATTGTCATTATATCTGTATTATGCCTACAATAAAACAAGGACACAAGTTTCTTCCACTCTGTAACCTACCACTTACAAAGGTACAAAAGGCTTTCTTACTTATATTTTGCCTGTACCTCCTATAACATATATAGCTAGACTTTGTGATTTTTTAAAAGAAATTTAACATTTTTTTCATAATGTAATTACTGTTTAGATTGTCTTTTAGCAACTATCTTTCTTTAAATGATTTTATTGATACATTTCATACATATATCATGATCACATTAAACATTGAGAATTTGTACCTGTACATGACACATCTTGATCCTTATTTTTTCCCCTTTCCCCTATCTTATCATTTGGTTTTGAATTGTTCAACCTATGTTATGGGATCTTTTTGCTCTCTTTTCTTGTCTTCTTACAGATTAATTAAATATTATTTTCCAATCTAACCACAAGTGTATGTGTTCGTGTTCAGGATGTTACAACAACATAACCTAATTTTGGTACCTTATACGCAAATTTATTTTACACATTCTGGAGGCTGGAAAATCCAAGATCAAATTGCCAGCAAGTTGGTTGTCTGCTGTGGACTTACCTACTCCTTCATAGATGGCACCTTCGTCTGTATCTTCATAGAATGGAAGAACTAAGGGATTCTCTTAGGCCATTTTTATAAAGGGACCAATCCCTTCTCCAATTTCATGATGGATTATGTCAAGAGGCCTCCACCTCCTAAAACCATCACTTTGGTGATAAGTTTTCAATATAAGAATTCAAGGACAAGGAATACAAACATTCAGGTGATAAAACAAAATTTTTAATATGTACTCATCCTTAATTTAGTAAGTTCTAGCATTATTTCAGACTTTTCTCCCTTCCCTACTATCATTTACTCCACAGTGTTATGATTATTGTTTTTACTTCTCCCTAGCTTCTATTGATTATTTTTCTTCTGCCTGAAGACCACTCATTTGTTTCCTTTTTGTAATCTCCTAGTGATACGTTTTCTTAACTTTTGATTTTCATTCTTGACTATATTCTTAGGTTTAGAATAATAGCCTAGAAGTTATTTTCTTTCACCGTATAAAGATATCATCCCATTTTTTCTACCTTCCATTGTTTGTTGTTTTTTTGGGGGGAGTTTGGTGTCACTCTAATGCTACTCCTTAGAAAATGATGTTCTTCTTTGGGCTATTTTAAATAGTTTGCCTTTTTCTTTTTTTTTTGAGACACGGTCTTGCTTTGTAGTTCAGGCTGGCCCTCAGCTCACTATGTAGCCCAGGCAAGCCTTGAACTCAGCAATCCTCCTGTCTCTGCCTCCCGAGTGCTGGGATGACAGGCGTGAACCACCACGCCTGGGACTGTGGAATGTGGTGCTGATTGCTGGTTGATTGCTGGTGGGCATGAGTCACCACATCCAGCATTGTTGTATGTGGTTAACGGGATCGAACTCAGAACCTTGTGCTTGTGAGGCAGGCGCCGGAATCTCTGAGCTAAATCTCTGGCCCCTCAACTTCTTCTTTAAATGATTTTACTGGGACTTTCTAAATATACTTTATGATCACACTCATCATTGAGAACTTGTACCTATGCATGATATATCTTGATTCTTATGTTTTTCATTTCCCTGCTCTCCCTTCAGCCCCTCCAGCCATCCTAGATAAATAAGCATTGTTTCTTTTCTCTTTTCTTTTCTTTTTGCTTTTCTTTGAGACAGAGTCTCACTTTGTAGTTCAGGCTGGCCCTCAGCTCACTATGTAGCCCAGGCAAGCCTAGAATTCAGCAATCCCCCTGCCTCTGCCTCCTGAGTGCTGGGATTACAGGTGTGAGTCACCATGCCTGGCAGTGTGGTATGTGGCACTGATTACTGGTGTATGTGAGTCACCATGCTTGATATTGTATGTGGTTACTGGGATCGAATTCAGGGCCTTGAACTTGCTAGCCAGGTGCTGGAACCACTGAGCTAAATCTCTGGCCCTTTGCTTCCATTTTGTTCTTTTACCTTCACAATTTTCTTTGTCTTCTGTGTTTTCCCCTGCCCTCCACCCTGTTCCTCCTCCCCTTTGAAGATTTTCCTATTTCACAATACTTGGTATACATTTTGGACTCATTTACATGTTCAGTTTCTCACACTGGAGTAATGATATGGTATTTACATGTGTCCTAACATTTCACTTTTGAGCATGGCCTCAATGTGCATCTTTTTAAGTATAAATGCCTCTAATTTATCATTCTTTAGGCTGAGTAGTATTCCATTTTATTTAAAAAAAAACCACATCTTTATCCACTCTCCAGTTGAAGGGAATTTGAGGTGTTTCCCAAATTTAACTGTTACAAACTGTACTGCTGTAAACATGGGTGCACATATATTGATGAATTATGATGCTCTTAATTCTTTCATGAATATACTCAGCAGGGACGTAGCAAAGTCAAATGGGTCCTCTAATTCTAGTGTTTTTGTTGTTGTTGTTGTTGTTGTTTTTGAGACAGGGTCTCACTTTTGTAGATCGAGCTGATTCTGAGCTCACTATGTAGCCCAGGCAAGCTTCGAACTCAGCAATCCTCCTGTCTCTGCCTCCCGAGTCCTGGGATTACAGGCATGAGCCACCACGCCCAGCACTTCTAATTCTAGTTTTTTGAGGAAGCTCCACACTGATCTCTACAGTGGTTGCAGCAGTCTACATTCTTACCAAGAAGAAGGGTTCCTTTCTCCCCACAACTCCTCCAGTATATGTTATTGATTAATTTCTTGATAGCAGTTATTCTTTTTTTTTTTGAGATAGGGTCTTGCTTTGTAGTTCAGGCTGGCCCTCAGCTCACTATGTAGCCCAGGCAAGCCTCAAACTCAGCAATCTTCCTGCCTCTGCCTCCTAAGTGCTGGCATGAGCCACCACACCTGGTATTGTGGTATGTGGTACTGATTGCTGGTGGGTGTGAGTCACCACATCCAGTATTATTGTATATGGCTACCAGGGATCGAACCAGGGAACTTGCACTTGCCAGGCAGGCACCGGAACCACTGAGCTAAATCTCTGGCCTGGGATCATCTATTCTTTATGTAGTGAGATGAAATATCAGTATTGTTTTTATCTGCTTCTCTCTAATGACCAGTGATGTTGGATATTTATTCATCTGTTTCTTTTCTGCTTTTACTTCTTCATCTGAAAATATGTCTGTACATTTCAGAAAGCTATTTTTTTATTAGGTCTTAAGTTTGGGAAGTTGATTTTTAAAGCTCTTTATATACATTCTGATACTAGTCCTTTACCTGAGGAACATCTGGTAAATTTTTTTCAGATATTGTAGGTTTTCTTTTCTCTTTGTTGGTTGTTTCTCTTGCTCTGCAGAATGTTTTTAGTAGATGAGATCCCAGTTATTGATTCTTTGTGCTAGCTCCTGTGCTACCCTGGTTTTGTCCATACAATCTTTCCATACACCACTGTCTCCAAGAGTTCTACCTAACCTGTCTTCCAGCAGACTTAGTGTTTCTGTTTTAATATTTAGATCTTTAATGCACTTCAATTTCAGTTTAGTACATGGTAAAAGTTGTAGCTCTAGTTTTACTCTTTGGCAGGCTGAAACCCAGTTTTTCTAACAGTTTATTAAAAAAGCTGTCTTTCCTCCAGTTAGAGTGTTTGACTCCTTTGTCAAAGATGAATTTGCTTCAATTGAAGAGGATATCAGAAAATGGAAATACATCCCTTGTTCCTGAGTAAGAAGAACCAATACAGTGAAAATGACCATTCTTCCAAAGCTGCTATAAGATTCAAAACAACCCCAATTGAAATCCCAACAGTGTATTTCACAGAACTATAGAAAATAATCCAAGAATTCATTTGCAACCAGAAGAGACCCATAAAAGCCAAAACAATTTTTGGCAAAATAGACATACCAGGAGGTAAAACAATCCCCAATTTGGGACAGAGATTTAGCTCAGTGGATCCAGCACCTCCCTAGCAAGCACAAGGTCCTCGGTTCAATCCCTGGTAACCACACACAACAATACTGGGTGTGGTGACTCACACCCACCAGCAATCAGTATCACACACCACAGTGTTGGGTGTGGTGGTTCACACCTGTCATCCCAGCACTCAGGAGACAGAGGTAGGGAGATTGCTGAGTTCGAGGCTTGCCTGGGCCACATAGTGAGCTCAGGACCAGCCTGAACTACAAAGTGAGGCTCTGTCTCAAAAAAACAAACAAACAAAAACAAAAAACACAATCCCCAACTTGACACTATACTACAAAGTCACTGTGCAGGCCGGAGATTTTGCTCAGTGGTTCTAGTGCCTGCCTAGCAAGGGCTAGGTCCTGAGTTTATCCCAGTAACCACATACAGCAATACCCAGTGCAGTGACTCAAACCCACCAGCATTCATACCATATACCACACTGCCAGGCGTGGTGGCTCACACCTGTAATCTCAGCATTTGGGAGGCAGAGGCAGGATTCTTGGGTTCAAAGTTTGCCTGGGCTACATAGCGAGCTCAGGGCCAGCCTGAACTACTGAAAGAAAAAAAAAAAGCCTCAGAAGTCTGTAAAATTTTTACTTTCTCAACCAACTCATCCGGATTTTACAAATACACCAAATTCCAGCATCACTTGTTTTGGTTTCTTTCTTTTTAACTTTTTTATTAGTACATGTTTGCAGTACATAGTGATTATACTGATCATGGAAAATGAGCAGTTGAATTCAATATTCTCTCCAGAAGAAAAGCAGAACCCAGAATCTTCATGATATATCACTCTCAAGAGAAAATTATTAGATATTGAAAGTGCAGGAAAATGTTACTAAGATGTAGAGAGGTGAAAGAAATAAAAAGAAACACATCCAGAGGTAGCAAACAGTTGGAATTTTAGGTAATTTAAAAACGTATAATATGTTATAAAATTTATAAAATACATAAAAATATTTAAAAATATATTTATGTAAAAATACATAAAAATATTTTTAAAAATTTATAAAATACATAAAAATATTTAAAAAATATTTAAAAAATATATATGTTATAAAATTTATAGTGTTGTGGCAAAGCCGAACAGCTCAGTACTGTAGTCAAGTGTTACAGCTCAGTATCACATCCAAGTGCCTTAGCTCTGAGGCACAGCTAAGTGTTACAACTCAATGTTATAGCTCTAGGTTGCAGCAATTGCAATTTGAAGATGATTTCCATGAATGGGGAAAAAATGAGAATTAAATCATTTCATATAATGGTACAAATTCCCAATATTGAGTATGATCATGATGTGTACATACAATGTACCAGTAAAGATTAAAAATAAACTAAAAAAAAACGAAGTGGAGAAAAACTTTATTCCACCAATAGACTCTGAGGTCTGTGTGCCCTACCAGAAATAAGAGGATGTTTATAAAGTGACCTACAGAATAGGCAAGCATGTTCACCAAAGCAGAGCAGGGGAGTTACAGAACATTTTTTAAGGAGGTGGAGCTAATAGAGCATTCCTAAGAGGGGCAGACCTAATGGAACATTTATGAAAGGGGCAGAGCTAACAGAACATGTCTAGGTCACAAAGTTCAAACAGGTACAAAATATTTTGACTCATTGGGCATGGAGCCCAGCAGTGGGCCCCCAAGACACAGGAAGTATCTGAGGCAAGAACTGAAGTCTACAGGAAAAGAAAAAACATACTTTAATGAAGAGAATGGAGTGCTCTCTTTCCCCTACCCTGGACTCTAACCAGGGAGGGACTGCCAGACCTTTGACTTCTGACAGCCCATAGGCCTCCCCAGAAGCATCTGACACACTGGACTGCAGCAGCTGCTATCGTCAATATATATAAATTGGCTCCAGACAGATGACAGAGGATTGCCATCAGTCAAGTAAGGAAGCCCCACCCATTAAGCTGAGTGACAGAGGATCAGTGCCTGGAGACTGAATTGAAAAGGGATTAAGATATAAAACAGAGCTGGAACAGTCTGCCCTAACAAGAGAGTCAGCCACTGGATCCCACACCAAGGATTCCCTGTTGCATCCCTGTCTATCCCTGCTTCCTGTCTGCCACGTTGAGAAAGTACCCACTGGGAGACTGAAGGTTTGGAAGCCCCTCCTGTGTCTTGGGGATCCACTGCTGGGCTCCATACCCAATGTATCAAATTATTCTGTACTGTTTGAACTTTCTGACCCTTCCTACTTTCTTTCACTATGGTGTATAACCACTGATGGTTTGTGGGGCCAGCGCCACCCACAGGAACCTGGACACACTTAAGTGAAGGGCAGTTTATAACAAGCCTGTAAGAGTTCATTGAGCTCAATTCAGACATTGTAGCCAGAACCCAGACTGAATCCCAGTGGACTATGGCTGTCTCCCTGTGACTAGTTAACTCTGCTCTGTGTGCTCCTACTCATATTGTCTACAAGAAATAGGAGGTCCATGACTTTTAGTACTGTTTGTTGTTGTTCCTGCTGCTGTTTTTTTATTGTTGTTTGCTTTTTTCCCTTTTTTCTTTCTTTTTTAAATTTCCTGCCCCTGCATTTATTCTTCATTTCTCTACTTTCTTCTTGCTGAATCTGTGCAATTTCAGGTTTTTTCTTCTCTCAACTGCTCAGGAAAATAATCTCCTGTTAGCCTGTTGCTGCTGGTACCCCTATTCCCCTTTTATTCCTTCATCCCCTTTTCCTCCAGTCAGTAAGAGTTCCCTGAAGTTTGTGTATCTTGGTCCTTTCTATTCTCTCTTCTGTACTATTACAAGAGGGTAAATACAGGTTCTAGTTGTTCTGCTGTTGTTAGTTTGTTCTGCTTTGTATTTGTCTCTCTTGTCTCTTTTGTCCTCTAGCCTCATCAGCCTCCCAGGGTTATCATCTCTGCTATTATCTTTGTTCTCTTTCCCCTTGTTTTTCCAATTGCTATTACTCTTTTAATCTACCACCACCACTACAATCACTATCATATCTTCTCTCCTTTATTTTTCTTTCTCAACTTTGTTTCTTTTTCACCACTAGGCACCACAGTTTATTTTCCAAGATTATTAAAATTTCAAATAATAGTGGTTATTTTACTTTCTTCTTAAGCATTTTCTATACATCTATACTTTCCAATTTCCTTCTTGAAACAAGTTTCCAGATATATAGCATTTGCAGAAGCAAGGGCAACTTTGAAAAACAGAGGAATGGTTTATATCTGCTGAGAGCTAACTACAAACACCAAGAAATGAAGAGATAAAGCACCAAAGATGATGAGCTGTGGAGAAAAACCTTCATACTTTCTCAATTTGTTTTCCAAGCAAAGTGGTCCAGGCTTATGTTTGTATCTTTATCTCCAAAAAACACTAGAGATTAATGACCATCACTATTCATTCAGCATCTACTAAATGCTTAACACGATCTCGTATTATTTAAAAAGCAATTTAATATAAAATAAGATATACTTTACTTAAGTGAACATTTGATTCCTTCGTGGCCTAAAGTAAAATTCTTCTCATGAGTTTTATTTCAATTTCAAGGACAATTGGAGATGACTACCTGGAGCTATACATTCCCTTAAAATGCCAGCATATCACTACTTATCTTTTGGCCTTTTTCTGTGCCTTTCCTAATTCTTCTGGATACATTGAATCATAATATTTTTGAAATGAAGAAGCTTGTGCTTGTTATTAAGCTATTATCTCTCAGTTTCAAACCTCACCTTCTAGATTCTCTTTTGTGGTACTGGTACTTGCAAATCATATTTCGCCTTTGTCACCTACTCTTTTCATGTTCTAATAAGAGGGTGTTGGATGGAGAATAGGGACAGGCTGCATAGGGTAGAAGTCTTCCTGCTTGTTTGGTTTCTGTTAGTATCACTCTAGCAGTAGTTTTTTTAGGCAATAGCAGTTTGTACAAACAGCAACACTGACTTTAGTTTGCAGTTTTTCTAATACTCAGAACCAGTGGCATAGTACCCCCTCAGAGAGATCTGCACTACCTGTGTAACATCTACTCAAAAGTAATGGAGTAAAAAGTAATAATTCTACATTGAGACGTTGACACAAGCAGGAAGAATAAATGTATCAATGGAGCAAAACATTTTGTAAGCTCATTTTGTATGAGTGCTTTTGAAACATCCTCTGAAGGCAACATAACAAGAATTCATTTAATCAGAAATGCAGACTTATCAAGAATTATCTTTATAACCCTATTTCTGATCTCTCCCTCTCCTTCTGTGTCTCTACCCCCAACTCCCTGGTGACCTTTTATTCCCAAAGATTGACACCACTATATTGAAGGGCCTGTATGTTGTAACATATTTCTGGTTAGTTCTAAATTTCAGCATGTGGTCATAAATCTAATTCATGAGGTCAAAGGTATCCGAATAGCGATTGCCACAGTTTGTCATTTGTTGAGCTGTGTTTGATACTGCTGATGATACTGATTGTATTATTTCAACCAAAGTGATGTGATTGTTCTGCTTAAGTACCTTTCATGGTGTACCAAAACTGAGATCACTTAAGGGCCATAACAGATCCAAGGAGGACAACCCAAGAAAGAGCCATCCCCTAAGGGTTTTAAATATTAGAAAGAGACCATTTCGACCCAGCAGCTCAGGAATTGAACCAAATGCATCAGCAACGATAAAAATAGAAATGAGAAAAAATTAAAAATCCAGATAGAAAGATCATCACCACAGGGAAATCCAGAGAAAAAGGAAATAGAGCAAACCAAAGCTCAATCATTAGCACTCTCTAAACTGGTGACAAAAGAGGATCTAGTAAAAATGAAATCAGAATTTATTTCTCAGATTGCAACAGAGATAGAATCCACAGTGAAAGATATGATAAATAATACTAAAAAAGAGATCAAAACTGACAGGGAAATAACACTTCCATGACAAAGAACACCTGAGAAACTTCACGAATACCAAACTTGGACTCCAAAAAGTTCTAAATAATATCCTAGAAAAAGACAATGAATGTCACAATCCTATGAGACTCAGCAGAGTGAACTCATTGGGCAAGGCAAGAAACTGAATGAAAAAGGGGAAATCAAAGAATAAAAGAGGCAAGAAGAGAAAAACATCATGAAAGGGATAAATCAGTACATATCAGTTATAACCATTAATGTCAATGGGCTAATGAGCCAATCAAAAGACACAGACTGGCAGAATGGATTAAGAAGCAACATGCAACAATATACTGTATACAAGAAATGAACCTATTTCAGAAAAAAATCCAGAGACTGAAAGGCTGGAAAACAATTCCCCATGTAATAGAGAAGTGAAAAAAAACAACAACAAAACAAAACACATGGAGTGGATATCTTCTTTGCTCACAAAGCAGATTTCAAACCAAAATTAAGTAAGAGAGACAAAGAAGAACAAGTACTTCCTCAGACAGGGAATAATCCCAGAAAAAGAGATGCAATCCATAAATATTTATGCATCAAATGTTAGTGCACCAAATGATAGTATACCCAACTATGTAAAACAAATATTAGTGGAAGTGAAAACCAGAGAGCACTAACCTAATAAAATCCTAGTAGGAGACTTCAATACCCCACTATCACAAGTAAATCAACTGGACAAAATGTCAACCAGGAAATACTATAACTGAACCAGACTTGTGAACAAATGGACTTAACAGATGTCTACAAAGTATTTCACCACACAAAGGCAGAATATACATTTTTCTCAGCTGAACAAAGGTCATTCTCCAAAATAGATCACATGCTAGTTCATAGAACATGTTAAGTAAATGCAAAGGTACTGAAGTTACCTGCTATATACTGCCAGACCATAGTGCCTTGAAACTGGAGATCAATAACAAAAGAAATTCCAAGAACCTCATAAACACATGGAAATTGAACAACACTCTGCTGAAATATCAATGTGTCACAAAAGAAACTAGACACTTTCTACAATTAAATGATAAAGCTGATACAACATACAGGAATCTATGGGACACAATGAAAGCAGTTCTACAAGGGAAATTCACAGCTGTGAATACACATACTAAGAAAATAGAGTGGGCTCAAATAAACAACCTAATACTGTACCTTAAACTACTGGAAAAGAGGAGCAAGATAAACCCAAAGCTCATACAAGAGAGGAAACTGTGAGTACTAGAGCAGAAATTAATTTAATGGAAAGTAAGAAAATTATACAAAATCAATGAATTGAAGAGTTGGTTCTTCAAAAGAATAAACAAAATCAACAAACCTTTAAGTAAACATATCCCAAAAAAGGAAGGAGAAACTCAAATCCATGCAATCGAAAATGAAAAAAGGGAAATCACAACAGGTCCAACAAAAATTCAGAGGATAATAAACACCTGCTTTGAGCACCTATACTCCAATCAGATGGAATACAGAAGAAATGGAAACATTCTTAAACATATAAGAACTCTCAAGTTAAATGAAGAAGATATAAAAATGCCAAACACCCCAATATCAATCAGAGAAATTGAAAATGTAATTAAAACCTACTAACAAAGGACCACACTAAACTTACTGCAAAACAGGTTAGGTAAAACTTTTAGAGACATTGGCTTAGGGAAAGACTTTATGAACAAAACCTCTATAGCATGAGAACTATCAGAAGAAATCAATAAATGGGATCTCTTTCTATTAAAAAGCTTCTGCACAGCGAAAGAAACTATCAGCAGAGCAAAAAGGCAACCAATAATATGGGACAAAAAATATTTACCAGAAATTCCTCAGACAAAGGGATACTATCTAGAATATATAAAGAGCTTTATGGGAAAAAAAAAAATCTTTACCAGCAATTTCTCAGACAAAGGGATACTATCTAGAATATATAAAGAGCTTTAAAAAAATCAATCCTCCCAAATTTAAAGACTCAGTTCAAAAATGGACATCTGAAATGAACAGACATTTTTCAGAGAAATAAGTAAAAAGAGCCAAGAAGTATATGAAGAAATGCTCACTGGCCAATGTCACTGGCCATTTGAGAGATGCAGATTAAAATAACAACTCTGAGATTTAATTTTACTCCACAAAGAATGGCTGCTATCTTGAAATTAGCCAGCAACAAATGCTGGCGAGATTGGGGAAAAAAAGGACTCTTATCCCACTGCTGGTGGGAATGTAGACTAGTACAACCATTAGGTCAGTGTGGAGATTCCTCAAAAAAATAGGATTAGAGGTTCCATTTGACCTTGCCATTCCCCTGCTGGGGATATACACAAAAGAATTACAAGATTACTATCACAGCAACATATGTGCACCCATGTTTATTGAAGCTCAGTTTGTGATAACTAAAGCTTGGAAACAACCCAAATGCCCATCAACTCTAGACTGGATAAAGAAGATGTGGTTTTTTAATAAAATGGAGTATTACTGTGCCACAAAGAATGATGAGATTGAATCATTTATACTCAAATGGATGTACCTTCAGGACATACTCATAAGTGAAATAAATAGGTCACAGATGTGCAAACATCATATATTTTCTCTGATATGAGAAACTGAAGCTATAAATGTGTTCTAGAATGCATGATTGGTAGTGTAAAATAGTAAATATTCAAAGGGTAATGGGGCTTAGGGGTAAATAATGAAGAAAGAAAAATATTGATGTTAAAAAAAGGAAACTGTGTATATAGGGGTGGGGGGAGGTAGGGTGGGTAGGAGAGGGGGAAAATGAGAATTAAGTTGTGTCATATACTGGTACAAATTCTCAATGTGGAGTGTAATTGTGATGTGTATATATAATGTACCAATAAAATGTCAAAAAAAGAAAAGAAAAGTCCAGGGCATAATGGTTTTACTGCTGAATTCTACAAGACATTTAGGGAAGAGCTAATGCCACTACTTCTCAAACTCTTTAATGAAATTGAAAGGGAAATAATACTCTGAAATTCACTCCTCAAAGCAACCATTACCTTGATTCCAAGAACAGAAAACCATCCAACCAAAAAAGACTACAGGCCAATTTCCCTAAAAAACATAGAAGCAAAAATCCTCAATAAGTTACTTCTAAACAGAATACAGAGGATCATCAAGGAAATCATACACCCTGGCTAAGCTGAATTCATCCCAGAAATGCAAGGATGTTTCAACATACATAAATCAATAAATGTAATACACTGCATTAATGAGCTCACAGACAAAAACCATATGGTCATCTCAATAGATGCAGAAAAAATATTCCACAAAATCCAACACCCACTGATAATTAAAACCCTACAGAAAACTAGAATAGATAGTCTTTATCTCAACCTGATAAATATTATTAATGAAAAAACAACAGCTGGCATTATACTAAATGGTCAAAAACTTTCACGCTAACAACAGGAACAAGACAAAGATGTTCACTATCACCACTATTCAATATAGTACTAGAAACATTAGCTTTAGCAATTAGACAAGAGAAAGAAATAAAGGGAATAAAGAAAGGAAAAGAAGTAGTTAAACTGACTTTTTTTTTTTTTGAGACAGGGTCTCGCTTTGTAGTTCAGGCTGGCTCTGAGCTCACTATGGAGCCCAGGCAAGCCTCGAACTCAGCAATCCTCCTGTCTCTGCCTCCCAAGTGCTGGGATTACAGGTGTGAGCCACCACGCCCGGCCTGACATTATTTCTTCATGACATGATAGTCTATATAGAAGATCCTAAATACTCAGTCAAAAGACTGCTAGACTTAATTACCAGATTTAGTAGCATAGCTGGATATAAGGTCAACACTCAAAAATCAATAGCCGTTGCCAGCGTGGTGGCTCATGCCTGTAATCCCAGCACTCAGGAGGCAGAGACAGGAGGATTGCTGAGTTCAAGGCTTGCCTGGGCTACATAGTGAGCTGAGGGCCAGCCTGAACTACAAAACAAGACCCTGTCTCAAAAAAAAAATCAATAGCCTTTGTATACACAACAACAGACTCACTGAAAGAGAAATCAGACAACCAATTTCTTTCACAATAGCATCCAAAAAAAATGAAATATCTAGAAATCAATCTAACAAAGCAGGTGAAAGGTCTGTGCTCTGAAAATTACAACATTCAGAAAAAAGAGATCAAAGAGGATAACAGAAAATGGAAAGATATAACTTGTTCCTGGGAAGGAAGAACCAATATCATCAAAATGGCTATAGTGCCAAAACTACTATATAGATACAATGCAATCCTGATTGAAGTCCCCATAATATATTTTACAGAGCTAGAAAAATCATCCAAAAAGTCATCTGGAACCACTAGAGTCCTGGAATAGAAAAAGCAATTCTAGACAAGATCATGACAGGAGGTATTGCTATCCCCAACTTGAAACTATATTACAAAGCCACTGTGAGAAAGAAAAGAAGAAAGAAAGAAAGAAAGAAAGAAAGAAAGAAAGAAAGAAAGAAAGAAAGAAAGAAAGAAAGAAAGAAAGAAAGAAAGAAAGAAAGAAGAGAAAGGGAATATGGTACTGGCAAAGAAACAGACCCAAGGATCAGGAGAACAGACTAAAAGTTCCAGAAACAATCCCAGAGATACTAAGCCATCTCATCCTTGACAAAGGGCCAAACACCCTCAATGGAGGAAAGATAGCCTCTTTAACAAATGGTGCTGGAAAAACAGGGTTTCAACCTGTAAAAGATTAAAGTTAGATCTATCTCTTTATCCATGCACCAAAATAAAAACTCAGTGTATTAAAGACATAAATATTGAAACAGAAACACTAAAACTGCTGGAAAATAGGTTAGGTAGAATTCTTGAAGACATCAGCATAGGGAAAGACTCTATAAACATAACAGCAGTACAGGAACCAGCAGAAGGATTCAACAACAGGGATCTCATCTTACCAAAAAGCTTCTACAGAGCAAGAGAAACCACTAACAGAGCAAAAAAGCAAACCAAAATTCGAGAAGGAATTTTTATCAGCTGTTTTTCAGAGAAAGGGCTACTATCTAGAGTGTATAAAGAACTTTTTTTTTTTTTTGAGACAGGGTCTCGCTTTGTAGTTCAGGCTGGCCCTGACCTCACTATGGTGCCCAGGCAACCCGCTGCGAACTCAGCAATCCTCCTGTCTCTGCCTCCCGAGTGCTGGGATTACAGGCATGAGCCACCACGTCCGGCATTGTGGTATGCGGTGTTGATTGTTGGTGGGCGTGTCTCCAAGCCCAGCATTATATGTGGTTACCAGGGATCGAACTCAGGTCCTTGCACTTGAGAGGCCAGTGCCAGAACCACTGAGCTAACCCTCTGGCCCCATATATAAAGAACTTTTAAAAAATCAGTCCTTCCAAATTTAAAGACCCAATCATGAAATGAGCACCTGAAATGAACAGACATTTTTCACATGAAGAAGTAAAGGCAGCTAATACATATATGATGAAATGTTCAACATCATTGCTCTCTGGAGAGATGCAGATGAAAACAACACTGAGATTTCATCCCACTCCACAAAGAATAGCTGCTATCGTGAAGTCAACCAACAACAAATGCTAACAAGGGTGCAGGGAGAAAGGAACACTTCTCCACTGTTGGTGGGAATGTAGATTAGGGCAACCACTATGGAGATCAGTGTGGAGATTCTGTAAAACTACGACCTGAGGTTTCATTTAACACTGCTATTTCCCTACTAGGTATATACAGGAAAGAATTAAAGTTGTACCACAATGACATATGTGCACCCATGTTTATAGCAGTTCAGTTTGTGATTGCTACATCTTGGAAACAGCTCAAATGTCCATCAATGGGAGAATGGAAAAAGAAGATGTGATTTTTTTTGTGGTTGTTGTTTGTTTGTTTTTCGAGACAGGGTCTTGCTTTGTATTTCAGGCTGGCCCTGAGGTTACTATGTAACCCAGGAAAATCTCCAACTCAGCAATCCTCCTGCCTCTGCCTCCTGAGGCGTGAGCCACCATGCCCAGCATTGTGGTTTGTAGTACTGATTGCTGGTGGGCATGAGTCACCACTCCCATTATTTTTGTATGTAGTTACTGGGGACCTAACCAGGAACCTTGTATTTGCTATGCAGGCACCAGAAGTACTAAGCTAAATCTCCACCCCAAAGATGTGATTTTTAAAAAATAAAATAGAGTATTACTCAGCCATAAAGAATGATAGATTTGAGTCATTTATACTCAAATGCATGTACCTTGAGGACATACTCATAAGTCAAATAAATAGGATACAGATATATAAATACCATATCATTCCTTTAGTGTGAAAAACTGAAGGTACAAATGAATGCCAAAATGTATGATAGGTAATGTGAAATAGGAAGAAAATGTGCAAAAGGAAAAGGGAAAGGGGCAGTAGGGGAAAGGAAGGAAGGAAAGAAAAAATTGGATGGTAAAAACAGAAAAAGGGAAGCAAAATTTATGTCTGTGGTGGGTGCAGAGTTGTAGAGAGGGGAGTGGAATGGGAAAAATTAGAATCAAGATGTGTCAGATACAGGTACAAATTGCCCATGTTCAATGTGATTATAATGTATGTATAAAATCAATTTTAAAATAAATAAGAATTTGACCCAGCTATCTCCCTGCTAGGAATATACCCAAAAGAATTTTAAAAATCACATTGGAAAGACAGATGTACACTCTTGTTCATAGCAGCTCAGTTCGTGATAGCTCAATCTTGGAAACAACTCAAATGTCCATCAACTGGAGAGTAGATAAAGAAGATGTGCTTTTTAAATAAAATGACATATTACTCTGCCATAAAGAATGACAAGATCGATCCATTTAGGTGCAAATGGAGACACCTGGAGGATATACTAGTAAGTGAAATCAATAGATCACAGATAGACAATTTCCGGATCTTCTCTCTGGCATGAACACCTGTAGATGCAAATGAGTTCTAGAAAGTAGGACAGCTTTTATAGAGTGGAATATTTCTATAGGAAACTTGGTGTGGGAATGTGATGAGGGGAAGGAATAAATATGATACAGAAAGAAAATAAAAGAGCATGTATAAAGG